>WBNM01002907.1:11202-37703 GCA_013399055.1 Ramphastos sulfuratus
GGGGGGGGGGCGGGAATGAGAGAAATCATAACAATGGATATGAAGCTGTGTTTTGTAGGAGGAAGTCTTAAGATGAGACTTCATGTCTGAAGCTGTCGAATTTAAGATGTTTTCTCCACACCTAAGGAATGATGTGGAAAATACAACATGAATGGGTACTGGGAAAAGAGCTAACAGAAGATGATTAAGAGCAGAATGGAGAGCAAAAGCAAAATACTTCATTACTTCTGTGCTAAAGATCTGGTGGACTGAAAACTCAGGACACTTCTGTAATAAAGTAATTTTATTTTTGTTGGTGTGAATTGTTTGTAACTGGTCTCACAGAATCACAGAATATACTTGGTTGGAAGAGACTTTCAAGATCCAACCTTCAATCCAATACTTAAAGGTCAATGCTAAACCATGTCCCTGAGGATCAGGACATCAAGTCTTATCTGTGTCTGGTAGAAACCTCTTCCATGGGTATGTCACTGTTCTAAAAAGTATAAAATTTGTTGTCACTACACTGGGATTTTACAGGTTCCCTTGAAGCTTGCAGTACTATCCCTGTAAAAGGAGATGCATCCTACATGCCTGGCAGAAAAAAGCACTCTGCAGATTTACTGATACTCAGATAAATGTGAAAATACAAAGTGCCCAAGCCCAGAGAGTTGGTGGCAAATGGAGTAAAATCCAGTTGGTGACAGGTCACAAGTGGTGCTCCTCCAGGACCCAGTTTTAGGGCCAGTTCTCTTTAATGTCTTCTTTAGTCATCTGGCTGAAGAGATCAAGGGCACGCTCAGTAAATTTGCAGCCAACACCAAGCTGGGTGTTAGTGGTGACCTGGTCTGCTGGAGGGTCAGGAGGCTATACAGAGAGGTGTGGCCAGGCTGGATTGATGAGCTGAGGCCAATGGGATGAGATTCAACAGGACCAGGCACTGGGTCCTGCACTTGGGTTACAACAACCCCATGAACACTGCAAGCTCAGTGCAGAGTGGCTGGAAACTGCACAGTGGAAAAGGACCTGGGGATGTTGGTTGACAGTGGCTGAAGATGACCCAGCATGTGCCCAGGTGGCCATGAAGGCCACAAGCATCCTGACTTGTATCAGCAAGCGTGTGGTCAGCAGGACCAGGGCAGGGATTGTGCCCCTGGACTGGGCCCTGGTGAGGCCACACCTTGAATCCTGGGTTCAATTTTGGGCCCTCACACTGAGAAGAACATGAGGGGCTGGAGCAGGGATCAACTGTCCCACTCCAGTTGTAATTTCTACAGTGCATTTTGGGGGATCTTTGGAGCCATGTGCACGTTCTCACAGCATACTGTGGGTAAAAGAACAGCTCTGCTTTTCACAGGAGTGTCATCTTAGCCTGTAGACTACATCACTGAGTTTTGGATGCTCTGGAGTTCTGTCACTGGCCTCCCCTAGGTATGAAATATGGAACTAAGTCAAATCATGATTTACACCAGTTGCTGAGATGAACAACTTCCTCTGCAGAGCCTTGTAGGTCTTTTGGCTGCTGTTCCTTGAAGACAAGGGAGAGACAAACTTGTGGAGGCAGCTGATGTGGACTCTAGTAACTGAGGAATTCCCTTCTGCAAATCAGTGGGTTTGGAACAGGACCACAAGCACCAAGATCTGGGAGTGTGCCTCACAACAGGCCTGGTGTAACCCAAAGTCACCTAGAATCTCCACAGGAGGAAGGCTGCTTCCTGGTACATCACAAGAAGGTAGATTTAGGTGAGCCACCAAGAAAAAGTCCTAATGGTAGGATGTGAAGAGCTTTGGGACACTCTGGAATTTCCCATTTGGAGGTGTTAAGAACAGGTTAGACAAAATACTGCTGAGGAATGCTGTAGGCAGAGTTTCTTCTGCCTCAGGGAGAAGAATGAATGACATGACCCCATCCGGGTGAATATTTTGAAGGCCACATGTTGCTAATAGGTTTGGAATGGACAGATCAAACCATGGGCTTGTGAAAGTGCACACTGATGAGTCACTGGCTGCTGGGACTGTGGTTGGCACATGCTCATTTTCTTCCACCCTTTCTTACATTTGGGGCCTGTAAGAAAGATGGGGACAATCTTTTTAGTGGGACCTGTTGTGACGGGACAAGAGGTGATGGTTTGAAACTAAAAGAGGAGAGATTCAGAAAAGATCTAAGGAAGAAATGGTTTATGCTAAGGGTGGTAAGACCCTGTCCCAGGTTGCCCAGAGAGGTGGTAGATGCCCCATCCCTGGAACCATTCCAGGTCAGGTTGTTTGGGGCTCTGAGCAACCTGCTCTAGTTGCAGATGTCCCTCTTGACTGCATAGGGTTGGACTTGATGACCTTGAAAGGTCCCCTCCAACCCAAACCATTCTATATGAAAAAAAGCACAGGAACACAAGCTCTTGACAGGAAATAGCATGGACATTCATTTGGGATGTACCAGAAAGGTCCTCCAGAGAGGCAGTATCTCCTAAAATGAACAAACTATTTCTCTTTGATAAACTGAGCATCAGCATATTGTCTTCTCAGGTTCTGATGGAGATTCAGACTATGCGGTGTCATACACACATAGTCTTAGGTGAAA
This sequence comes from Ramphastos sulfuratus, assembly GCA_013399055.1. NCBI lineage: Eukaryota > Metazoa > Chordata > Aves > Piciformes > Ramphastidae > Ramphastos > Ramphastos sulfuratus. The sequence goes on from WBNM01002907.1 coordinate 13,760, forward strand.
AGGGTTGGGAAAAGACTCATTGTGAGTACAAATTTGGCCAGAAGCATCAGAAAGCTAGCTTGTGCTCCCATGGGAATGCCAGGGACTGGTTAGGACATGCCATATCACAAAGTGGTTTGCATTGGAAAGAACCTTAAACATCATCTAGTTCAAATTCACATGCTATTGGCAGGGACACCTCCTATTAGACCAGGTTACTCAAGGTCCCATCCAACCTAGCTTGGAACACTTCCATATTCAGAGTTCAAGAAAAGACAAGAGAGAAACAGTGATGCATGGTGGGGAAAGGAAGGTCTGGTGACTGAGCAGGCTGAGAAAGTTTTGCCTGTCCATATCCTGGCTCTGGGAAAAGAAACCTGGAAGAGAGAATGTGAGGACAATGTTATCTTTTAATATGTCAGCTCAGGTGCTGAGGCCATGGGAGAAAGGTCAAGAGACCTGTCCAGAGAAGGGCAAGAAAGCTGGTAAAGGGTCTGGAGCATAAGTCTTGTGAGGATCAGTGGAGGGAACTGGGGTTGTTCAGCCTGGAGGAGGCTGAAGGGAGACCATCTAGGCCTCCCTGAAAGGAGGTTGGGACCAGGCGGGGGTTGGTCTCTTCTCCCTAGTACCAGGTGATAGAATGAGAGGAAATGGCCTCAAATTGCACCATGGGAGGTTTAGGTTGGATATTAAGAAAAAATTCTCTCCTGCAAGAGTGGCCAGGGATTGGAACAGGCTGCCCAGGGAGGTGCTGGAGTCACCATCCCTGGACGTGTTCAAGAAACGTGTGGACATGGCACTTTGGGACATGGTTTAATGGCCACGGTGGTGTTAGGTTGGTGGTTGGACTCCATGATCTTAGAGGTCTTTTTTCAGCTAAAACAATTTTATGATTTTGTGACTATGTACAAATTAGTTTAGCAGATCACCTTGTCTTTGGTTGGTGAGTTTTGGAAAAGGAGAAAACAGATGAGTAACAAGGAAGGATTGCTGAGGCAAAGATGGACACCAAAGAATAAGAGGAATGGGAGTGCCTGGGTCAGTTAGCTGATGCTGCTTCATAACATTGGGTATGACCAGCAGACAGGTCTGGCCTGAAAGTGCCACCAGCCCTGGGTCACTAATTTTGTGTGGGTTTAGGTGCTATTGTAGAATCCATGCACAAAGATGCCTAGGTGAAGAGCCATAGCTCCAGTGAAGACTTTCCTGTGGGAGTATTAGAACCATAGACTCATGAGGTTGTTTTGGTTGGAAGACACCTTTAAAATCATCAAGGCCAACCATCAACCTAACACCACCATGGCCATTAAACCAGAAGGTTTGGAAGTGTGAAAAGGCATCATTGACTTTTAAGGACCAAAGCTGGAGATGACATTTTGTGAGGGGATTAAACACTTGCCCTTGCTTGACATCTTACAGAGCAGACCAATCCAACAGACTGCTCCTCTCAGCTACTCCAGGAGGGATGTTTCTTGAAAAAGTGGTTTGGAGACATCAATGTGGCTTCAGGACTTCCTGACATACCAACCCTTGCTTATTTTCTGACAACAGGCATTGCAACAAAGAAGGATCTGTTACCTTCTAGATCTAAGTGGGCCACGCTGGAGATGAAGGATCTGCACACAGTCGTACAGTAGAAGACATGTTCCTGGCAGCAATTCTTTTCAGGGTCTGCTTGCCATGAAATGTCTTTGCTGTCTCAGAGATAAAACATCTGCTGCCTGTTGGTACTTCTTGGCCGCCTGTGCTTTTGAGCGATGGAAGAGTTGGAGTCCCAGCCAACTGGCATCTCAGAATTACAGAATTATTAAGGCTGGAAAAGACCTCCAAGATCAAGTCCAACCACGAACACAGCACTCCCAGGTCACCACTAAACCATGTCCCTCAGCAACTCATCTACATGGCTTTGAAACCCCTACAGGGGTGGGGGACTGCACCACTTTCTTGGGCAGGCTGGGCAAGAGCTTGAAAACCCTCAAGGTGACAAAATTGTTCCTCATGTCCAACCTAAAACTCCTCTGGGGCAACTTGAGTCCATTTTCTTTTCTTCTGTCACTTCTGTTCCATGGGAGAAGAGACCAAATCCTACCTGGCTCCAGCCTCCATTCAAGGAGATGTAGAGAGCCAGAAGGTCTCCCCTCAGCTGCTCCTCATGAGACCTATTATACAGATCCTTCCCCAGCTTTGTTGCCGTTTCTGCAACTGCTCCAGCCCCTCAACGTCCTCCTTGGAGGAAGGGCCCAAAACTGAACCCAGGATTCAAGGTATTGCCTCACCAGTGCCCAGTCCAAGGGGACAATCCTTGCCCAGCTTCTGCTGGCCACAGTCTTGCTGATACAAGCCAGGATATTGGTGGCCTTCTTGGCCACCTGGGCACACACTGGCTCATCTTCAGCTGCTATTGATCAACCCAACCATGTCCTTTCCCACCAGGCATTTTCCAGCCACTCTATCCCATGAACCTGGAGATTCTTGTGGTTGTTGTGACCCAAATGTAGGACCCAGCACTTGGCCTTGAACCTCCTCCCATTGGTCTCATTGATCCATCGATCCAGCCTGGCCACATCTCTCTGTAGACCCTCCTGACCCTTCAGCAGATCTACATTCTCACCCAACCTTTACTATTGATCTTGTATAATTGGAGAAAAAGTGGATAGATCTTCTTTCCTTCTTATGGAGCTTTCAAGCTCATCTTAAGCCCGCAGAAGAGAGAAATGACTGATCACCAACTATGTCATGAACAAAACACTGATGATTTAGCAGAACTTGCCTAGCAGTTTCAAACCTTAATGGTGCAGACTGAAGGGGAGAAGAACAGAGTTACAGCTGCTTGGCCTTTTTCTTCTCTCCTTCTTTTTCAGGTTAAATAACCCCCATCTATTGCTTTCCTTTCACGTGAGTTTTTGCAGCCAGGATTATTCAGTAATGTGCAATAAGCCAGATTTACATGGTTTAGAAAAAGCCAGGCTGGATTTCATTCCTCCAGGGAGAACCTTCATAGTGCAATGAGTTTGTTCTAAGCAACTTTGGCTGGCCTCAGGCTGCCACAGCTTCTCTGGAGCCAGGTTAGACCAAAGCTGAGTCTGAGTTCATTATTCCTGTGATGAAAAGCTCTGTAGACACCAACATCAATCTCTGCAGTCACCAAGAGAAGCACAACAAAGGTGGTGAAGGGTCTGGAGCACAAGACTTGTGAGGCGCAGCTGAGGGAACTGTAACGGAACTGGGATTGTTCAGCCTGAAGGAAAGGAGGGCCAAGGGAGACCTTCTGGCTCTCTACAACTCCCTGAACAGAGGTTGGAGCCAGATGGGGATTGGTCTCTTCTCCAGAGCAACAAGTGATAGGACAAAAGGAAATGGCCTCAAGCTGCACCAGGGGAAGTTTAGGTTGGATATTAGGAAAACTTTCTTTCATGGAAGAGTGGTTGAGCATTGGAACAGGCTGCCCAGGGAGGTGCTGGAGTCACCTGGAGGTGTTCAAGAAATGTGTGAACATGGCACTTTGGGACATGGTTTAATGGCTGTGGCGGTGTTAGGTTGATGGTTGGACTCCATGATCTTAGAAGTCAAGTCAAGTCTTTCTGTTCATCAAGTCCAACTGCTTGCTTGGAGCTTACAATCCCAACACTACTGCTAAGCTACTACTAATAAACCATGTCACTCAGCCACACATCTTTTAAACAGCTCTAGGGATGATGAGTCCACCACTGCCNAGCAGATCTACATTCTCACCCAACCTTTACTATTGATCTTGTATAATTGGAGAAAAAGTGGATAGATCTTCTTTCCTTCTTATGGAGCTTTCAAGCTCATCTTAAGCCCGCAGAAGAGAGAAATGACTGATCACCAACTATGTCATGAACAAAACACTGATGATTTAGCAGAACTTGCCTAGCAGTTTCAAACCTTAATGGTGCAGACTGAAGGGGAGAAGAACAGAGTTACAGCTGCTTGGCCTTTTTCTTCTCTCCTTCTTTTTCAGGTTAAATAACCCCCATCTATTGCTTTCCTTTCACGTGAGTTTTTGCAGCCAGGATTATTCAGTAATGTGCAATAAGCCAGATTTACATGGTTTAGAAAAAGCCAGGCTGGATTTCATTCCTCCAGGGAGAACCTTCATAGTGCAATGAGTTTGTTCTAAGCAACTTTGGCTGGCCTCAGGCTGCCACAGCTTCTCTGGAGCCAGGTTAGACCAAAGCTGAGTCTGAGTTCATTATTCCTGTGATGAAAAGCTCTGTAGACACCAACATCAATCTCTGCAGTCACCAAGAGAAGCACAACAAAGGTGGTGAAGGGTCTGGAGCACAAGACTTGTGAGGCGCAGCTGAGGGAACTGTAACGGAACTGGGATTGTTCAGCCTGAAGGAAAGGAGGGCCAAGGGAGACCTTCTGGCTCTCTACAACTCCCTGAACAGAGGTTGGAGCCAGATGGGGATTGGTCTCTTCTCCAGAGCAACAAGTGATAGGACAAAAGGAAATGGCCTCAAGCTGCACCAGGGGAAGTTTAGGTTGGATATTAGGAAAACTTTCTTTCATGGAAGAGTGGTTGAGCATTGGAACAGGCTGCCCAGGGAGGTGCTGGAGTCACCTGGAGGTGTTCAAGAAATGTGTGAACATGGCACTTTGGGACATGGTTTAATGGCTGTGGCGGTGTTAGGTTGATGGTTGGACTCCATGATCTTAGAAGTCAAGTCAAGTCTTTCTGTTCATCAAGTCCAACTGCTTGCTTGGAGCTTACAATCCCAACACTACTGCTAAGCTACTACTAATAAACCATGTCACTCAGCCACACATCTTTTAAACAGCTCTAGGGATGATGAGTCCACCACTGCCATAAGCAGCCTCTTCCAATGCCTGATAACCCTTTCTGTGAAGAAATTTTTCCTAGTGTCCAACCTGAACCTCCCCTGGTGCAACTTGAGGCCATTTCCTCTTGTCCTCTTGCTTGTTCCTTGGGAGAAAGGACCAACCCCCATCTGGTTCTGACTACCTTTCAGGAAGTTGTAGAGAGCCAAAAGGTCTCCCCTGAGCCACCTCTTCTCCAGACTAAATAACTCAGGTCCCTCACCTGCGCCTCATAAGACCTGTGCTGCAGACCTTTCACCTGTTTGGTTGCTTTTCTAAGGCTGGACATTTATAATCTGCTTTTCCTCATTACTCAAGGCCAAATCTAACCTGCCCAAGAGGCAAGGAGGTTTCACCCTGGCTAGGCTGAGCACAGCTACCCTCGGCTGTTCTTAGCGAGGGGGAGCAGGGCTGAGCTGACAGCTGTGCACAGCTGATAAGCTCAAGGCAGCCACGCTTCCTCTCTGAGGAACTGTCTGGCTCTGTGTCACTCCTCCACATCTGAGACAGCATTTTGATGAAGTCAGGAGGTATTTTTGTCTGAGGGATGCCCAAAAGGCACAGGCCAGGTAGTTTCCTCTTAACAGAAGGCTAAACAGAAAGAATAGCTCACATGGGTTTACCCTTATCACCCAGGACACTCAGGTTCAAGAAGTTTTCAAGTTTTCTCACCATAAGGTTCAACAAGGCCAAGTACAAGACCTTATAGCTGGGTCAGGGCAACCCCTAGTATCAGTCTAGGCTTGCATGTACTAATACATGCCTGACTAAAGTACCTTCTGCTTGGCCTTGTTGACTCTCAAATGGGCCCATGTGAACCTCCTGAGGTTCCACAAGGCCAACTGCAATGGCCTGCACATGGGATAAGGCAACCCCGGTATCATTCCAGGCTAGGGGATGAAGGGCTGGAGAGCAGCCCTGTAGCGAAAGACTTGGGGATGCTGGGGGGTGAAAAGCTGGACACGAGCTGGCACCAAGCACTCACAGCCCAGAGGCAACCTGTCCTGGGCTGATCCCCAGCAGCATGGGAGGCAAGGGGAGGGAGGGGATTCTGCACCTCTGCTGTGCTCTGCCGAGATTCCACCTGCAGTGCTGGGGCCAACTCCGGAGTCCTCAGCACAGCACAGTTATGGACTTGTTGGAGCAGGGCCAGAGGAGGCCACAGCAATGATGGGAGGGCTGGAAGCCCTCTGCCTGTGAGGCCAGGTTGAGAGAGTTGGGGTTGTTCAGCCTGGAGAAGAGAAGGCCCCAGGGAGATCTTCTGGAAGCCTTTCAGGACTTCAAAGGGTTGAGAAGAAAACTAGGAAGAGACTTTTGAGCAGGACCTGTTGTGACAGGACAAGGGCTGATGGTTTGAAACTAAGAGGGGGAGATTTAAACTAGAGAGAAGGAAAAAATTCTTCTCTGTGAGGGTGGGGAGACTGTGTCCCAGTTTGCCCAGAGAGGTGGTAGAAGCCCCATCTCTAGAACCATTCCAGGTCAGGTTGTTTGGGGCTCTGAGCAACCTGCTCTAGTTGCAGATGTCCCTGCTGACTGCAGGGAGTTGGACTAGATGACTTCTAGATGTCCATTCCAACCCAGTACATTCTATGATTCTGTAGTTTAAGGAAGATTAATCTCACAAGCCTTGCTGCTGCAGGTTCTGACTACTGGTAAGCATAGGGCTAGCCCAGCTCTGCCACATGTAGGCATTGGAACAGTCATGGAGCTATCTGATTATCTTAGAGGTCTTTTCTAACCAAAACAATTCTGTGATTCTATGAACAACCCTGGGATGTTTCAAGAGACACCAAGAAGCTCACCAGAGACACCCCCAGGAGGCCACCACTCTGAAGCCTCACAAACTATTAAAACTACTTTGAGTTCCCCTTCCATGTAAGGTTCCATGCCAGGTTATGAAGAACTTTTTAAGATCTGCCAAAGCATTCTGATAGACCCTAACTGTGGTTCTAGGTGAGAAAAGCAAAGACCATCTGCTAGTGTAAGAGCTTGAAACCCTTCCTCTTCTGCTTTGTGATCATGGCAACAGAAATTCAGCAGCCAAATACTGTAAGACAATGGAAAAAGGGCGAGAAACCAATAGTGGCCTGGACATTTCTAAGAAGACAGCTACTCCTTGGATGGATCCCAAGTGGCAAGCTATAATTATCAGGTACTCCCAAAATATTGTCTCTATTTTCAGAAGGTACCAGCCTTCTTGGATAAAGTATCTTAAGAGCCAAAACAACAGGTGACTGAAGAACTCTTGCTTTCAAGGACACCACTCCAAGCCATATCATCTGTGTTCAACACCATGGCAAACGCAGCAGTCACAATCGGAGTAAGGCAAAGAGCCTCAAGCTTTGAAAGCTGAGATACATCCCAGCAGAAGATGCCTCTCTCTAGGTCTGGGACTTTCATCTTAAACAATAAGTAAAGCATTACTGATCTCGAAGAACAGATGCACAAGGTGAGATTAAAAAGGTGAGATAAGGGGGTTGGAGCCAGGTGGGGGTTGGTCTCTTCTCCTAAGGAATAAGTGATGGAACAAGAGGAAATGGCCTCAGGTTCTGCCAGGGGAGGTTTAGGTTGGACATGAGGAAAACTTCTGCACTGAAAGAGTGGTTAAACCTGGACCACACTGCCCAGGACAGTCATGGAAATCACTGTCCCTGGAGGTGTTCAAAACATGTTTTGATGTGGTGCTGAGCGACATGGCTCGGCAGCAGACAGTTAGAGAATGGTTGGACTTGATGATCTTCAAGGGGTTTTCCAGATGAAGTAAATCTGGGAAACACTACTATCACTAGTATTAGAAGCAGTGATTTCTTAAGGGTTGGCCTTTCCTTCATTGCTTCAAGCATTGGATTGTCCACAGAATCCCAGCATGGTGGGGGTTGGAAGGGACCTCTGAAGATCAGCCAGTCTAATCCACTTGCTAAAGCAGAGTCACCCACAGCAGGTTACCCAGGATCACAATGGCTAGGTTTAGAATCTCTCCAGAGAAGGAGACTCCACAACCTCTCTGAGCAGCCTGCTCCAGGACTCCAGCACTCTCACAGCAAAGATTTTTTCCTCATGTTCAGATGGAACCTCCTGGGTTCCAGCTTGTGCCTATTGTCCCTTGTCCTATCACTGGGCACCCCTGAGAAGAGTTTAGACCCATCCTCTTCACCCCCTTCCCATCCCCCTCATTTTTTTCCCTCATTTTTCCTAAACATTTTTCTCTTTCAGTGTCAGTTACAGCCAGGAGCCAACTGGGAGAAACTAAGGATTTTGCATAAAAAAGATTTCACACTCAAGTTTAATTTGGCTTAGTCCTGAATATATCAAACCTTACAGAACAGAAATCCCTTTGCTTGTTTCTCCTGATGGATACAGCAATAACCTAGAGTCATTAAGATTGGAAAATACCTCCAATATCATCAAGTCCAAGCATTAAACCAGCACTTCCAGGTCACCACTAAACCATGTCCCTCAGCCCTACATCTTTGTGGCTTTGAAAAATCCTCCAGGGATGGGGACTCCACCACTGCCCTGGGCAGCCTGGGCCAGGCCTGCACAATTCTCAAGGGGAAGAAATCACTCCTTGTATCCAACCTAAACCTGTCCTGGGGCAACTTGAGGTCATTTCCTCTCAGCCCTATCACTTCTTGCTTAGGAGAAGAGATCAACCCCCATCTTGCTCAAACCTCTATTCAGGGAGTTGTAGAGAGCCAGGTTTCCCCTCAGCCTCCTTTTCTCCAGGCTCAACAAACCCAGTTCCCTCAGCCACTCCTGAGAAGTTACCAATACCCTTCTCTTTGTTCTTCAGACCCTTCACCAGCTTCATTGCCTCTTCTCTGGACACAATCCAGCACCTCAATGCCATTCCTGGAGTGAGGGGCACAAAACTGAACCCAGAACTGAAGGTGTAGCCTCCTCAGTGCCCAGTCTAGGGGGACAATCCCTGCTGTGCTGCTGGCCACACTCTTACTGATCCAAGCCAGGATGCTGGTGAATGTTCTTGGCCACCTGGGCACATGCTGGCTCATATTCAGCTGCTGTCATTCAACACTCCCAGGTCTTCTTCCATCAGGCGGTTTCCAGTCACTCTGCACCCAGCCTGGAGCATTAATGGGATTGTTGTGACCAAAGTGCAGGACCCAGCACTTGCCCTTGTTGAACAAGGAAGCAGCACTGTGAACTTTTAGGACTGCATTTTAGAAGAACTAAATCTTTCTTACCTTTAACAAAACCATGTGCATCAAACCCCAGAAAAAGTCAAGGTAAAAAGTATTTTCTCCACAGGATTCTCCTATGACCAATCTATGGTCTGAGGCTGTGGTGATGATAAGCTCCTATGAATTTCTTCTCGGGGTACATCAAAATCATCTGCAAGAAGCAGGGCTCCTGACTTCACTGAATACCCCTAGAAAAGCATCAGTAGCTGGATAATTATTTAGTGGATAACACAATGGGATGTAACAAAACCATCCCAGTATCCAGTATGAAAGATATCAGCACCTGAAGGTGTCATGGTAGCACATCTCAGACAGCAACCATTTGTTTTGTTCCTTCTGGTCTTTTCTACCACAATTACTAGCAAAAGGGAGGAAATAAATTCATTGGGGCTTTGTTTTAATTAACAGAAAGATTGAAGGAGAGGGGCTTATGAAAAGAGAATAAAATTGGAGTCCTTTTGTTGCTGGAGAACATCTGAAATGGCATGGGGAACCAAGACAGTGAGAAATGGGCAAATGAGACATGGAAAGATCCATCTAAATATGAGGAAGAACTTCTTTAATTTAAGGGTGCTGGAGCACTGGAACAGGCTGCCCAGAGAGGTGGTGGAGTCTCCATCTCTGCAGAGATTCCAAACCCACGTGGATGTGTTCTGGTGTGACCTTCTTCAAGTGAACCTGCCTTGGCAAGGGGTTGGACTTAGTGATCTACACCAAGGTCCCATCCAACCACCACCATTCTGTGATTCTGAGTTAAACTACTGAGAATTTAGTTTTATTTACTTCTTCTGACAGTATTTGGTACCAACATCTAATGTGCCTTCTTTTGGATGAAAGTTTTTTTCTTTACATTCACTATGGTAACCTCTTAATTCTGGAGGGACCAGAATCCTCAGTTTTCTACTCTGGAATTGGTAACTTGATGATAGAATGGTTGAATTCAATGAGGTTAAAGGTCTCTTCCAACCAAAAGGTTTCTGTGATTCTATGAAATAACAACCAGGGCATAAGGGTGATAAGACAGTGGAACAGGTTGCTCAGGGAGGTTGTGGGTGTCTCCTCCCTGGAGGTGTTCAAGGCCATGTTGGATGAGGCCTTGCACAGCCTGGTCTAGTGGAAAGTGTCCCTGCCCATGGCAGGGAGGTTGGAACTAGATGATCTTTAAGGGCCCTTCCAACCCAAACTGTTCTGGTTATATGATTTTTTAAGATAAGAAGTAATACAAAATGCCAACCTTTCTTAGGTATCATAAAGATACCTTGTCCAACCTTTCTTAGGTATCATAAAGATCCACAGTACTTTCCTTGATGTGAAAAATCACCTACCAAGTGATAAGGCCAGAAGAAATATTCTAGGAGACAACAAGTAACACAGAAACAGTGGCTGAAGAAATGGGTAAAGAAGGAAAGTTGCTCAGAGACAGCTTAAAGTACTTTAATGCCAAATGTGGTGAATAATATATATTTTTAAACTTTTAAAATATATTTAGCCATCCCTCACATCACAGAACAGTCCTGTGACTCTCCTCACCACTGTGTCCCACCCACAAACACACATCAACAACCAGGGTATTTTTAGCAGCAGGGCTTTGGTGTCCAACTTCCTGCAGGAAACATGAACCTTGCGTACCCAAAGCAGGACACTGAGTGACTGTTTACAGACAGCAAAACAAAGGAAGCCCCAAGACCAGAGAAATGGAACTGCCTGCAAGAGCTGACACACAACGCTGAGAAGGTCCCCTGAGGCAAGCACAGAGAGCAAAGGACCTCTCCAGCTTGTGGTGTGCCCTCAAAAACTCTTTTGTAGAAGGCTTTCATAGAAACACAGAACAGTTTGAGTTAGAAGGGGCCTTTCAAGGCCATCTACTCCAACCCTCTGCAGTTTGCAGGGACATCTGCAACTAGAGCAGGTTGCTCAGAGCCCCAGACCACCTCACCTAGAATGGTTCCAGAGATGGGGCTTCTACCACCTCCCTGGGCAACCTGGGACAGGGTCTCACCACCCCTGGTATAAATGATTTCTTCTTCCTCTCTAGTCTGAACCAACCTCTTATAGTTTGAAACTATTACCCCTTGTCCTGTGACAGCAGGCCCTATTCAAAAGTCTGTCCCCATCCTTCTAAGTCCTGAAAGGCCTCCAGAAGGCCTCCCTTTTCTTCTCTGGGTAAACCACCCTAATTCTCTCAGCCTGGCCTCACAGCAGAGAGCTTCCAGCCCTCCCATCTTTCCTATGGCCTTCTCTGGACCTGCTCCAACAGGTCCATGTCTCTGCTGTGCTGAGGACTCCAGAGGTGGCCCCAGCACTGCAGGTGGGGTCTCAACAGAGCACAGCAGAGAGGCAGAATCACTTTTTAATACTTACAGTCCACACTGCTGGTAATGACCCCCAGGATGCAACCAGCCCATGATGTTGGGCAGTTCCTGCCTCAGTGCCTGATACCACCTGTCCCTTAGAGCCCTGTGTGGTAAATATGGTCAGACAAAAAGAGAATTTTTTTTTTTTTTTTTTAACACTTGGCTTGAGATGCTGAATGCAGAGGTCACAAGAGACCTCTTGCTTTAGAACTCTGAGGCTTGGAGGAAGCAATTGCAAATATTTGCTGTAACCAGTGACTTCCGGATGGGTGATGGGGAAGGAAGAACATGAGTAGATGCGGAAGAAGACACATCAATGCACGACATAAACCAAACTGGTGCTCAAACCCTACCTCTGATTCAGCAGAAAATGCCAACTGCAGGCTTATTACCAAAGAAATGGGATGCCCACCATGATTTTCTTGACATAAAGATGACATAATTCCACAAATTGCTCCATAAACTCAGAGGAGCAATGCAGTATCCTGCATTTAGTTTGGCTCCTAGTAAACATGCCTGAAACTGGGCATGTGCCTGTGTGACCTGCCCTAGGTGATCCTGCTTTGGCAGGGAGGTTGGACTAGATGATCTCCAGGAATCTCTTCCAACCCCCGCCATTCTATGATTCTGATTTTACCTGTAAGCTAAAGAAACTGCATAAACTTTTCCAAACTTGTATCAGTTTGAGTCACACAATCACAGAATGTCAGAGGTTGGAAGGGACCTTGAAAGATCATCTAGTCCAACCCCTCTGGCACAGCAGAACCATAGAATCTTAGAATGCACTGGGTTGGAGTGGACCCCAAAAGGTCATCTTGTCCAATCCCCCTGCAGCAAGCAGGGACATCTTCAACTTCATCACCTAGAGTAGCAGTGGCAGATGTACATCCTAGCAAGGTCTTCTGTGGTAGATGCAAGAGATGAACCCCAGAAGTGTGGTGCATTTACAGCCTCTTGGCAGGTAGGGTGATCCCTCCAAATGACAAAGGAAGGTGTGCACGAGCAGGGTCTGCACAGAGGGGTGAGTGCTCCTTTACAGGGTCTGCCACTGGCCTTTTGCCAGCCCTGTGCCAGTGGTTTTAAAATAAGGGAGAAGGGAATTCCTGCCTGGGCAGAAATTAACTTGCTCCATTGTTTAATGTTCTCCCAGGCCATCAGAATTCTGTGGGGGCTGTTAAAGGCCATCAAATCACCACTCTGTCTATTCAGACCAGGTAATGTCACACCTTGTTTGAGACAATAGAGTTATTATGGGCTGTCAGCCCTGCCCTGCCACACTGTATTGTTTTGAGACAAAGAAGCACTCGGCTCTCACAGCTACTTCCAGTGCAATCCCAGTGCTGCTGGCACAGAGAGCACTCTTGTCACAGTCCCTTGAGCATCCTAGAGAACAGGGACATCTCCCTCTTACCATATCCCTAGCCCACTGCAAAGTTTCTTTTCCCAGCTCTTTCTCCAAAATTCCAGCCCTTTTGTGTTCCCTTCCCTCCTTCCCCAGCCGGTGTCAGTTCAGGACACATCCTCGCCCCTCCCAGTCCCACCACTTCAGTTGGTGTGTGAATGTGGGGGTGATGTGCAGCTTCTCTTGATGTGCAGCATCACAATCTACCAAGAGCTGCCTTAGACACATGGAAAAAACGAATCAAAATATCTCTGAACCATAACACAAAGCTTGTGATCTCCAGCCAGGATGTCTGGACTAACCAAAACTAAGGAGGTTCATCATCACCTCTAAATGTTACACCATCACTGACACCTAAGCTAGACCTCCAGATTTTAACAACCCTGGGAGAGCTGGTGGTAACTCACCAGATCTTCAAGTACCACTTATCTGAGCCAATGTAGATGTACTTCACCATTTCCTTCACCCTGGTGGCATTGTGTGGCTTACTGATGACCCACAGCTCTGTCCAGGCTCTATAGGCACATGGGCATGAAGCCTAGTGAAACAGGATACTGAACTGAGGTTACCATGAGCTGGAGGACAAGTAACGGTTCAGATGCCTGCCCAAGCCAATGCTCCACAGAGGGATATTTTTGTCTCTCTAACTGGACATGTATGGACACTGAAGTGTCCCAAATGCCAGAGCAAGTAGAGACACAAGGAACTACTGGAGAGAGGCTAGCGGAGTCTGTGAAGATGCTGAGGGGCCCCAAGCACCTCTGTGAAAATGAAAGCCTGAGAGCCCTGGGACTGCTGAGCCTGGAGAAGAGCAGCCTGAAAGTGGATCTGATCAATGCTCAGAAAAAGCTAAAGGACCTGTGGGGGGCAAGAGGACGGGGCCAGACACTTCTGCTTGGTGCTCAGTGACAGGACAAGGGGCAATGGGCACAAACCAAGAGGTTCCGCGAGGCAAAAGTTCTTTGCTGTGATGGTGGTGGAGCCCTGGAGCAGGCTGCTCAGAGAGGTCGTGGAGTCTTCTTGTCTGGAGAAATTCCAGACCCACCGGGACATTGTGATCCTGGGCAACCTGCTGTGGGTGACCCTGCTTTAGCAGAGGATTTGGACTGGATGATCTCCAGAAGTCACTTCTAACCCCCACCATGCTAGGATTCTGGGATAATCTGATGTTTTAGGAATCATACTTAGCAGTATACCTTACCCTTGTGTCTGCTGTCTGAGCTCAGGTTTCCACCAGCTGGAGGTTCAGCAATGCTACTGGGAAGCAGATACCACCAGTAAAAGAATGGTACTGGTAAGGGTAAAGCAAATCTCAGCAGAAGCCCTTCAGTCTGCAGTGGTTTATTATACACACAAATGGAGGATGAGAGGCCACAGCTGAAATGACAATGGCATAGTGTCACTTACCATTTGTCACTCTGTGCTTGAGCTCTAACAGGAGAGGCTTTGTAAGGACACAGCAGTCACTAGAAAAATATTGGCGAGGTCACCGTGAGTCTAAGCCACAGAAAAGTGTCTTCTCTCCTGAAGAGCTTGATTTTCACTAAGTCCTTCACTTTCGGGCCCCTGTTTTTTTTTTTTTCTTCCCCTTCTCTTTGGGGGAGCCAGGCCAGGAAAAGCCCCGAAGCTCCAGGCAGGCAGGAGCATTTTGACAGATGTAGTAGGCATTAAGCATGGCAGCTGGACTTAGGATATCTACCTCTTTCACCTCCTTCACCACCTTCTTGGCTTTCTTCTTGGCTTTCTTCTTGGCTTTTTTCCCTTTGCCACCCTTGGGCTGGCTACTTTTAACTGCCTGCAGAAACAAAATGGTCACAAAATCCATTCAGTCATCCTGCTTCTGGGTAGAAGATCCCAAGATATCCCAGAACAGCATCTTAATCCCAGCTCAGAGTCCCTCATCACAGACTCCTGTACTCTCTGGTGGCTCACAAGCATTCAGAGGCTTCCACCAAATCTACATTTGCTCTCGAGACTGTAATAATCATTGAAGTCATCAACCAGAGCCAATTAGCATTCCCCCGTGCTTCTCTCTGGCTGTTAAGGGTTTGTGCACAACAGAAATCATAGTTAATTAGTGTATTACATAGAATCATGAAATTGCTCTAGTTGGAAAAGACCTTCAAGATCATCAAGTCCAACCATTCTCTAATTCTGCCAAGTCTAGTTCTAAACCATGACCCTCGGCACCACATGTACACAGCTCTGAAACACCTCCAGGGGTAGGGATTCAACCACCTCCCTGGGCAGCGTGTTCCAATGTTTGAGAGTCCTTTCAGTGAAGAAGAAAGGAGAGGTGCTCCAGCCCTTGGATCATATTCACAGCCCTCCTCTGGACCCGCTCCAGGAGAGCACCAGAGCTGAACACAGCACTCTAGGTGAGGCCTTACCAGGGCAGAGTAGAGGGGCAGAATCACCTCTCTCCACCTGATGGCCAAACACACAGATAAAGGACAAAACATTAAATTTGGGTATAAGTCACTCAGAACCACCACCCACATAAGTTAAAAAAGAGAGAAAATAGAGAGTGCAAGCTGCAGCTGATGGCAGATTGTCTCCTCAACCTTCACTTGTGCAAACTACTTGAAGTCAGGCATAGATTAGAGTTGGTGACAAGCCAACTCAGATGGAATTCATTGGCTACTTCACGTGCTGGAATGTGCACACTTCATGGAGGAGATGCTTAGGTTAAGCTTTTCATGCTGTCACCTGAGCTAAGCTCCATGGTTACACGCTCCCAGCAAGTGCTAAAGGGTAGAGGGCAAGAGGATGGGGCTGGACTCTTATAAATGGTACCAGCCACAGGACAAGAGGCAACAGACACAAACTGGAGCTCAGGAAGCTTTGAGGGTGGTGGAGCCTTGGAGCAGGCTGCCCAGAGAGGTTGTGGAGTCCCCTTCTCTGGAAAGATTCCAAACCCCCACTTGGACATTATAATCCTCAGTAACCTGCTGCAGGTGACCCTAATTTTAGCAGGAAAGGTGGACTGAATGATCTCCAGAGGTCCCCTCCAACCCCTACCATGCTGGGATTCTGTGACATCTGGACCATTTTTCACAAGCAGCATTTTCATTCACTCCACAGGCAATGAGATTTCAGCCTTTCTGGGAGGTGTGCAAAATTTCACAGATTATAGCCAAGAACAATAAAAAGCGAAAATGAGAATTAGGTGCTGAGTTGCCCACAAAGTGGGCAGGTCAGTTGATAGAATCATTTCGTCTGGAAAAGACCTTTAAGATCATCAAATCCAACCCATTATGTCCTGCACCCCTGGAATAGAAGCTTTTAGATTTTAACTATTTTTTCTTAAAAAGAGGCAACACTACTCTTGAAAAGAATTAAGCCTGTATTACCGTGTCTGAGCCTTTTCACTTGGTGGTGAGATTCCACGTTCAGCCTCAAAGATGGACTCTGCAACACAATCATGCAGCAGGTTATGTACTGTGCAATGCCCTGGTATCATTCCCCTCTAAAACTTAAAGGAGAAAAAGTTCTCTTACAAAACCAGGTTGAGCTGTGTCACAATCAAAATTACCTGTGAGGTCATCAACTATCTGCCAGATTTCAGGACTGAGGTTTTCAGCAAAGCCCTTGAAGTTTAATCATAATATACAAGGTTGGAAGGGACCTTGAAGATCATCTGGTCCAACCTTTCTTGGCAAAAGCTTGCTCCAGACAAGATGACCCAGCATCTTGTCCAGCTGAATCTTCAAGTTTAACAATATGGGGCAATCCAGCACTTCCCTGGGGAGATCAGTCCAACAGCTGCTTGATCTCATTGTGAATTTTCATTTCTCATTACTCCCCAGAAGCAATCTGTAGCCATCACTTCTCATCTTTTTCATGTGACTCCTTTTAGAGAGGGAGTCTTCATCTTCTCTGTAGCCACCCTTTAAATATTGGAGCATGGTGAGAATGACTCCCCTAAGCTTTCTTTTCTCCAGGCTGAACAAACCCAGCTCTCTCAGCCTGTCCTCATCTGGCATCTTACCAGTCCTTGGATCATCTTTGTGACACTTCTCTAGACCCTCTCCAGCCAGTCCACATCTTTTTTTGCACAGCAGGGACTAAAACTGAACCCAGTATTCCAGGTGTAGTTTGACCAGCACTGAGTAGAGTGGGATGACTTTTTTATCTCTGCTGGTGATGCCCTTGTTGATGCATCCAGCATTCTGTCAGGTTTACTTACTGCACCAGCAGCACATTGATAATTCATACAATCACAGAATTGATTGAATGAAGAAACCTCTAAGATCATAGAGTCCAACCCTTAACCCAGCACTGCTAGGTCACCACTAAACTACGTCCCCTAGCACCACATCTGCATGGCTTTGAAACACCTCCAGGGATAGGGACTCCACCACTGCTCTGGGCAGCCCCTTCCAGGTCTCAACAACCCTCAAAGGGAAGAAATTGTTCCTCATGTCCAACCTAAACCACCCCTAGGGCAACTTGAGGCTTTTTCCTCTTACCACAGGATCGCAGGATGTCAAGGGTTGAAAGGGACCCAAAGAGATGATTGAGTCCAACCCCTCTGCCACGGTAGGACCATACAATCTATCTTAGGTCACAGAGGAATGCATCCAGACAGGCCTTGAAAGTCTCCAGAGAAGGAGACTCCACAACCTCTCTGGGGAGCCTACGCCAATGCTCTGTGACCCTTACAGTAAAGAAGTTCCCCCTTGTGTTGAGGTGGAACCTCCTGTGCTGGAGCTTATATCCATTGCTCCTGTGTCACTTGTTCCTTAGGAGAAGAGCCCAAGCCTCACCTAGTTCCACCTTCCTTTCAGGGAGCTTTAAAAAGCCAGAAGGCTTTTCCCTCAGCCTCCTTTTCTGCAGGCTAAACATCAGGTCCCTCAACTGCTCCTCACCACACCTATTCTCCAGACCCGTCACTGCTTTGTTGCCTTTCTGTGGGCGCATCCCAGCACCTCAATGTCCTTCTTGGAGTGCGGGGCACAAAACTGAACCCAGGATTCAAGGTGTGGCCCAATCCAGGGGGGCACTCCCTGCTCTGTTCCTTCTGGCCACACTATTGTTGATACAAGCCAGGATAGTGATGGCCTTCTCAGCCACCTGGGGACACAACCAGATCATCTTCAGCCAGCTGTTGACCAACCTCCCCCAGGTCATTTTCCACTGGGCAGTTTCCAGCCACTCTGTCCCAAGCCTGGAGCATTCATGGAGTTGTTGTGACCTATGCTGTGGTCAGTGGAACAGAGTCTAGTTGGAGGTTGGGATCTAGTGGAGTTCCTCATGGGTCGGTACTGGGATCAGTACTATTCATTATACTCATCAACCACATGGATGAGGAAACAGAGGGCACTGTCAGCAGGTTTGCTGATGACACAAAACTGGGAGGAGTGGCTGACACCCCCTCAGGCTGTGCTGCCATTCAGACAGACCTGGACAGGCTGAAGAGTTGGGCAGGGAGAAATGTAATGAAATACGACAAGGGTTAAGTGTAGAGTCTTGCACCTGGGAAAGAACTCTCTGAATCAGTATCATCTGGGGACTGATCTGTTGGAGAGCAGTGCAGAGGAGAGGGACCTGGGCGTCCTGGTGCACAAAAGGATGATCATGAGTCACCAATGTGCCCTTGTAGCCAGGGTCAGTGGCATCCTGGGCTGTATTAGGAGGGGTGTGTTTAGTAGGTCGAGAGAGGTTCTCCTCCTGCTCCACTCTGCCCTGTTGAGGCCACATCTGGAATATTGTGTCCAGCTCTGGACCTCTCAGTTCAAGGACAGAGAATTGCTTGAAAGAGTCCAGTAGAGAGCCATAAAGATGATGGAGCAAACACCTCCCTTCTGTGGAAAGGCTGAAGGAGCTGGGTCCCTTTAGCTTGAAGGAGTCTGAGGGTTGAGCTCATTAATGTTTATAAATTTGTGAAGGATGAGTGTCAGGAGAACAGAGCCAGGCATGATGTCCAATGATAGGGCAAGGAGCAACAGGTACAAGCTGGAGCACAGGAGGTCCTGCATGAACGTAAGGAAAAACCTTTTCACTGTGAGGGTGACAAAACAGGCTGCCCAGAGAGTCTCCTACTCTGCACTCTGCTTCTCCAGAGAGATTCTGAACCTGCCTGGATNACGACAAGGGTTAAGTGTAGAGTCTTGCACCTGGGAAAGAACTCTCTGAATCAGTATCATCTGGGGACTGATCTGTTGGAGAGCAGTGCAGAGGAGAGGGACCTGGGCGTCCTGGTGCACAAAAGGATGATCATGAGTCACCAATGTGCCCTTGTAGCCAGGGTCAGTGGCATCCTGGGCTGTATTAGGAGGGGTGTGTTTAGTAGGTCGAGAGAGGTTCTCCTCCTGCTCCACTCTGCCCTGTTGAGGCCACATCTGGAATATTGTGTCCAGCTCTGGACCTCTCAGTTCAAGGACAGAGAATTGCTTGAAAGAGTCCAGTAGAGAGCCATAAAGATGATGGAGCAAACACCTCCCTTCTGTGGAAAGGCTGAAGGAGCTGGGTCCCTTTAGCTTGAAGGAGTCTGAGGGTTGAGCTCATTAATGTTTATAAATTTGTGAAGGATGAGTGTCAGGAGAACAGAGCCAGGCATGATGTCCAATGATAGGGCAAGGAGCAACAGGTACAAGCTGGAGCACAGGAGGTCCTGCATGAACGTAAGGAAAAACCTTTTCACTGTGAGGGTGACAAAACAGGCTGCCCAGAGAGTCTCCTACTCTGCACTCTGCTTCTCCAGAGAGATTCTGAACCTGCCTGGATGCGTTCCTGTGTGACCCTCTCTAGGTGATCCTGCACTGGCAGGGGAGTTGGACCTTTCTAATCCCTAACATTCTGTGAAGTGCAGGACCCAGGTCTTGCCCTTGTGTGGGGCTGTCTAACAACACAAGACTAGGCAAGGCAAAAGGGAACACGTGAACCTCAACTTGGTTTTAGCAGCCTGCTAAAGTCACCCGCAGAGCTGTGTGCCCACAGCAGCACTGCTGGGCTGTTCCCAGCCCATCTCATCCTAGCAGGCAGAACCTTACCTCCTCATCTCCACACGACAGGCATAAGAACCGAAGCTGAGTACTTCCCTCACACCTCTCACCTGAAAAAACAAGTTCTCCACAGCCTTTCCCCCGGCACCCAGGCTAATACAAAGATAGCCCCTAAGCAGAGCCCACCAGAACCTTGGCGCTGCCTGTGGCGGGCTCGAACCGGTACGCTGGTGCTGGTCCGTCCTGGCCGAGGCTTTCCCGCAGGAGCGAAGCCTCTCCTCAGGGTTCGTCTCCATGGCAACTGCAGTCGCTACGCATCTGACGCATGCATAGAGGACAACGGGAAACTGCGGGCGGGGCTGTGTGGCCTTCTTATGACGCGCCACCTTCCCCCTCCCTTCGTCCAATCGGCTGCCGGCAGCGGTCGGCTCCGCCGCGACCGTTACAAACTGCAAGGGCCGCCTCAGGAAAAGGGCGGGAAAAGGCTTCCGGGGCTGAGGGAGGTGCCACGGCCAGGCCCTTCCCTTCCCTTTATCTTTCCGCTCCATTCAGCAAAGCGAGGGAGAAACCAAGCCCAATAGGGCGCTAGCCGCATCCACCGCCTAGAGTACAGTCATAGAATTGTTCCGAAAGGAAGAGACCTCTAAGATCCACAAGTCTAACCACCAACGTAACGCCACCATGGCCATTAAACCGTGTCCCAGAGTTTCTGAAGCAGCTGCAGGGATGGTTACTCCAGCACTCTCCTGGGCAATGCCAGCCTGCTATTGCTTCCCTAGTACCCAACCTAAACTTCTGCTGTGATTTCAGGCCGTTTCCTCAACTTCTGTCACCTGGGAGAAGAGACCAACACCCACCTCACTCCAACCTTCTTTCAGGTAGTTATGGAGAGCTATGAGGTCTCACCTCTGTGCCAGCTGAAGGTGAAAGGGAGGGAAATAATAAATACCAAGACGACCTACAACTGAAATGAACAGAGAATAAAACTGTGCTGTTCAAACTTGTGGGAAAGATTTGAGTTTGGGAGGGTATTAAAGGAGCATGGGAGGGTATTAAAGGAGCTTGGGAGGGCATTAAAAGAGCTTGGGAGGGCATTAAAGGAGCTTGGGAGGGTATTAATGGAGCATGGGCGTTATTTAGATTTGTATGACAGGAGTATTAGCCCTAATTAGGGTGGATTTAGACTGGATATTAGAAAAAAAAGTCTTCCCAGTGATTGTGGTGAGATACTGGAGCAGGTTGCCCAGGCAGGCTGTGGATGCTCCCTCCCTGGAGGTGTTCAAGGCCAGGTTGGACAGGGCTTAAAGCAACCTGGTCTGGTGAGAGGTGTCCTTGCCCATGGCAGGGGGGTTGGAACTAGGTTATCTTCAAAGTCCCTCAGAACCCCAAACCTTCTATGATACCACTTGTGGGGCAAAAAGCTTCCTGTTGGAAAGCTGCCCAGTGGGAAAACTCAAAAGAGCAAAGTGCCTTTGCCCTGTGGAGCATGTTTTAATGGAGTCATTGCTAAACCCTCAGTACCACATCTACACAGCTTTGAAATCCTTCCAGAGATGGGCATTCCACCACTGCCCTGAGCAGCCTGGGACAGGACTCCACAACCCTCAAGAGGAAGAAGTTGTTCCTCATGTCCAAACTAAAGCTGCCTTGGGGCAACTTGAGGCCATTTCTCTTGCCCTATCACTTGTTTCTTGGGAGAAGAGAGCAACCCCATCTGGCTCCAACCTATTTTCAGGGAGTTGTAGAGAGCCAGAAGGTCTTCCCTCACCCTCCTTTTCTCTCAACCCCAGGCTTCTCAGCTGCTCCTCACCAGACCTGTTCTCCAGAGCCTTTACAAGCTTCACTGTCCTGCTCTAGACAAGCTCCAGCCTCTCAGTGTCCTTCTTGGAGTGAGTGGACCAAAACTGAACCCAGGATTTGAGCTGTGGCCTCACCAGTGCCAGGTAGAAGAATAATGAGGGGTCTTTGGTTGTGGCCATTTTCACAAAGAAGCAACAAAACGTGGATGCACAGGCAGGGAACTGCATCCAAACTAAGAATCAAATGGCTGCTGACAAATGTGTGTGGTGGAAATACAGCATTTTATATTCCTTACTCCAACAAGTTGATAATATATATTTTTTAACAAGTTGATCCTTAATTGTGGAATTAATGAACCCCACTGTCACAGAGTTTTGTGTCCTTTCCTTGCAGCACTCCATCTAAGCTCTCTCCTCCTTGTCCTTTTCCACCTCTGTCCCTGTCCTGGAGAACAGAGCCCCTCTAAAATGAGCTTTGTATCACCAAGGCCTTTTATCCTCCCATGAAAGGATGAAGGATGAAAGTTGCATGAAGTTAACCAACCAGTTCAAAAGTTGCTTACAGAGGACTGAGAAACTCAGATGTATCTTATATCCGTAGAAAACAAGGCTAAAAATAGAAGAATCTGTCCTGAGGCCCTGAAGAACATGACTTACCCACAGCAAAACATTCGACAGCCACCTTTAGGCTGAAATAAAAATAGCTCTTCATAGACCATTTACCCTAGAAAGTGAAAATGCTTGAGCATTCCTGGAGTTAACAGTCATGGTTAGGTAAGATAACAGATGTTTCTTCAGGTGATGGAACTTCTAAAATTGTCCTGTGATAGGATAAGGGGCAACAGATACAAACTGAAACACAGGAAGTTCCACCTCAACATGAGGAGAAACTTCTTCACTGTAAGGTTGTAGAGTCTCCTTCTCTAGAGACTTTCAAGACCCATCCAGATGCCTTCCTGCGTGACCTGCCCTACGTGATCCTGCTCTGGCAGGGGGTTTGGACTTGATGACCTATGGAGGTCCCTTCCAACCCCTACCATTCTGTGATTCTAAGTTCATTCTGAAACTTCCTTATTCCGTAATTGCTGTCTCCTGCCTCTTTTGAGATGGTTTTGAGGAGAAGAAAATCCTCACCGTGAAGCAAAGAGGTTTTGAACTGCTACCTGCTTGATGTTTGAGAAGCATAATAGTATTATGGAGACTTTTTCCAGGAGTGCAAGAGAAGCAGCACCTGGAACTGCCTGAAGTACTAGAAGGGATATAGAGGAGCCTCAGTTAATACACTGCTCTTGAACACTTCGCAGTCTCAGCCTGGTGAAGGTTGGAAGTGACCTCTGGAGATCATACAATCTAACACCCTTGCTAAAAGCAGGGGCACACACAGCAGCTTGCCCAGGATCACAATGTCCTGGTATGTTTAGAATCTCTCCAGAGAAAGAGACTCCACAACCTCTCTGGGCAGCCTGCTCCAGGGCTCCACCACCCTCAAAGCCAACAAGTTTCTCCTGATGGAACCTCCTGGGTTCCAGATTGTGTCCATTGTGCCCTTTGTTCTGTTGCTGGGCACCACTGAGAAGAGTTCAGCCCCATCCTCCTGCCCCTCCCACCCTTAGCTCTAGCAGAGCATGGAGAAGATCTCCTCTCAGGCTGCTTTTCTCCAGGCTAAACACCCTCAGGTCTCTCAGCCTTTCCTCCTTACAGAGATGCCTGGACATTGTGATCCTGGGCAACCTGCTGTGGGTGACCAAGCTTTAGCAGGGAAGTTGGACTGGATGATCTCCAGAGGCCTCTTCCAAAGCTGACCATGCTGGGATTTTGGTTTTCTTTTTTAGAGTTCAGTGGATACATCAGAACAGAACAACTTAAGTCCATCAGACAGGCTTTTCCTCAGCAGACACAGTGGATGTCAGCACTGTTTATGGGCTGGTTTGTGGGGGATGTTTTTGTCCTTTACAAGCTGAAACAGGCAACAAGGGGAGCATTCAATTAAGGTGCAGGAAAAAGAAACTCAATGTTTGTGCTTTAAAAGGGGCTCTGATTTATTTGGAACAAAATTTTATCAAAGGTGGTGGTGGGGGTCACTGATCTGTCTCCAGGAAGAACACCTTTTAAAGACCCCAACAAAGAAACATTCTGAGTTTAATTCCACAGCAAACAACACAAATCCTGTCACAACTACTTGTGGGTTTATCACTTGTGCACTCAGCATATTGATAACAGCATAGCCAAGGTGTTTGCCTGCACTAAATTAAGCCAGAGCTCCTGGCTTTATTGCTAGAGGGAGGTAAAATCCAGGATTCCCTGATAAAATCTTAGAGAGAAAGATGATAGTTTGCAGACTGAGATAATACTGAAGAAATTTGGCTTTAAGGTAGAAGAAATCAAGGCTTCAGACTGGAAGAGGAGAGATTTAGAC
>WBNM01002908.1:3342-14526 GCA_013399055.1 Ramphastos sulfuratus
TTTTTTGGGATCACCTTAGGGTGACAGAATAAAAAGGGGCTTAAATAATTGATTCTTTTGATTGATTATCAAATGACTTACCATGATCTTTTCATTGACAGCATTTATCTTTTCTGCTTCATCATCTTGTTTGAGGATAAAAGATCACGTGGCGTATCTTTTAAATGATTGCCTGATTACATTTTAACGCCTTACCAAAAATGCAGAAATATTTCAACTGAATGTAAAGATGTTTGATGAAAAATGAAATAGATTATTATTAAGTTAAAATTAAATCTAATGAAAAGCAGTATATGATTACTGCAGTTTTCTCACCCTAAATAAGCTGTCACTAATACCATATCACAGTGATATGTGTCTCTTGTAGAACATCAATCTAGAAATCATGGGAACAGTTTTATTTCACTTGCAAATTAGTATTGAGATGTTGAGGGCACGAAGATGAAGAAGTCTTTCCAAATTTCATAAAGTAAAACAGGAATAAAAAGTGTGCCTAAGGGTCAGCAGTGTTGCTGACTGCTGGTGCAAGAGTAGTATCCAGTTAAAATATGATCTATTACTGAGGTATAGAATGTTTTTCAAACTAGAAACTGCTTAGTTAAGTACACGCAGGATACTGCTGCTACAATATTAAAGGAAGTGCTAACATATATTAGAAATTTAAAACAATCCTGTGGGGGTGTAGTAACATTTTTCATACAACATGAGCAATCCTGAATGAAGGAGCATGCTCTCCCATGTGTAAGGGCCTTATGCCCTTGAGAGCCCTTAGGAAACCAGCACAGGCAAGCTGAGCCAGGATCCTGTGGGCTTTAATCTTCACAGATATGCCAAGTAAATAGGTGCATAACCCACTCTGTTCCTGTTCTTGTTTCCTATCAGCCTGGAATAAAGCTGAAGGAGTAATCAGCTCTTTTCTAGGCAGTGGTCAGTAAAATAACTTTGTGCTATTAACACTGACCCTCCTCTTTCTAGGCCAGGCTGAAAGCCAAGATATACTTGGCACTGGCGCCCGTAACTGCTATCCAATAGCTCCCTGGCAGTCACTGCTTTGCTACCCTGCTACGTTATACCTCCATGGCTGGTTTCTTGAAGGAACCAATCATACTCTGGCTTACAGAATTCTTTATAGGTGACTTCTATGCACAAGTCACTTTGGAAAGATCTTGGCCTTTTGTTTACATGTAATGCAATGAAATAGTTTTGTGCACTTCTTTGCTAGGGTAAATGTTTTCCATCTGTTTAGGTCTGGGGCAATTTTCATTAAAAGCTGTAAAATAAATTAGGTCATAGATTATTACCTGGGTATAGGTTGAGAGTTTCAGGGTCATGCATCATGCCTTAGCGTGTCCACTGATTGAAATACAAAAGCAAACCCAAAAGTAATGAAAAATAATAGCATATAATCTTGTATCATTTGGGCAGATTTCAGCAGTCACAGACCAAGTAAATGACCTTAAAAAATTCACCTGGAAATGTTCAGGAATGTTCTAATAAAGAAGCAAAGGAAAAGTCAATGACCTGAAAATGCCACTCTGGATGTGAACATATACTGTCCTGTAGAGCATTCAAAGGGCAAGGAAAGCCATTTGATCTATGTAACTTTGTCCCATTGAGAAACTTTCCTTGGGAAGTGTGCCCTGACCTTTTGTACTAGAGTGTCAAACTGCTGACTTTTCCAGAAGCATTCCTCAGATCAAATTTGTCAGTTTACACAGCACATTTTCTTCAGTGTCTCAGAGATGAAGATTGTTATGTAATGAACAATTACACATGCCTTCAGTCTTCTTTTAGGAACATTTTCTTTATTTTTTTAAATAAGAAATCACTCTGTAAAAATCAAGCAAGAAGTGAAATGAAATGAAAATTACATTTTACTGTTAAATTTCTACAAAGTAACGCTGGAAACTACTTTCAAACAGGAACACATTTTAATGCCTTGCCTAAAGTGTAGTAATATTTCAGTCAAAGAAAATATTTGATATTTAATATTATTNNATTTAATATTATTATTATTTTGAACTATGTTATTAACTTCATTTTGATAGTGTGTATTTTCCAGGATTACATCATAGCAGCAAAGGAATCCAGAAAATATGTCTAATACACTGGGGATTTAGTTTACTTTCAGTCATAGGGTAATAAAATCTAAGGAAATAAAAAAAATTGAATTTGCTTGTGACACAAGAAATTCTGAAAACTCATTTCAGAAATTCCATCAGAATATCTTTAGAGCAATGGGAATGGTTTGTGAGAAAAAAATTCAGTTCAATATATGTATCTATATCTATATCTATAAGAAAATAGATCCTTAAAATAATGGCTGCCATTGATTCTGCTGATATCTGTATCACTGCTGAAGTCTCCCATAAATAAGTGCTTTTAAGGTTTATGAGGCTTTGGCTCCCAACATAAGAAATGTTAAAAAACCTGTTGTGCAGAAAAGTGATCTTCAGTTCTGCATCAAATCCCTTTAGAAGGAAGACCTCCTGTTGGGAATGATAAACTGAGCCATTCGGAATGAGGAGGTGCTTTTGAAAAGGTGGATAGAAAACTTTACCTGTAAAAAAAAATACCAGATTTTAGACATGCTATTATTTACATTAAAAGGTAAATAATAAAAAAGTTAAAATAATAAATTCTGAATAGCTATTTCTGATAGTAAAACAACTCATACTGCAGTAATGTAACTAGATTTCTTGTGATTCTTTGATACTCTCTGAATTTTACCATTAAGAGACTGCAACAATCACAGATCTCAATAAGTAGGAGGAAAGATAATTTAGCCCTTTAAAGTTTGATCTGGTACCCAGAGAGAGTTTTGTTGTATTGACTCAAGATACTAGTGAGAGAAAAAAACTAATAAATTGTTCCAGCCAGAGAATTACAGATGTGTATAGCAGACAATATAAAGAGACGTAAATGTGAGCCAGATTCAGTCTACAATGTACTGGCTTGTGTTATTAGAAGAAACCACGATGTTCTACTCAGAGCTTTCTGGTTCATTTGCCAATTACTGAAGGATTCACTTTTTCTAATCCTCAATCCTGTGAGCCTTGTGTGATGACTTCACAGAATTACTCACATGAGAGATGCTTCAGTCCCTTAATCATCTCACTGGCCCTTTACTAGGCTTTTTATAGAAGTATCTTTGCTGTACAGGGGAGACCATAACTGGGCACAATGCCCCAAGTGTGGCCTCACCAGCTGTGAGTGAGGGGATGGATCACCTCCCTTGATGTGCTGGCTTCAACTCACCTTATACAGCCCAGGATACCATTAACTTTCTTGATGCAAGAGTGTGTTGTTGGCTTATGTTCAACTTGGTATGCACCAGGAGTTCCAGTTTGTTTTACAGAGAACTGCTTTCCAGATGTGTGACTGCCAGCTTATATTGGGGCATAAATCTGTTCCCAGGGTCAAGATTTTGCACTTCTTGTTGAACTACACGATGTTCCTTTTGGTCCATTTCTCTGGCCTGTCAAGGTCCCACTGGATGGCCACACAACTTTCTCATGCAACAGCCACTCCTAGTTTTGCATCATCAGCAAACTTGCTGAGGCCAGACTCTGCCCCATCAAAATCATTAATAATGATGATATAAATAGGATAGAAACCCTGGGGTACACCAGTAGTTACCTGCCTCCAGGTAGACTATGCCACAGATCAGAACTCTCTGAGCCTGGATGTTCAGTCAGTTTTAAATCTACCTCGCTGTCTGCTATTGCTGTCTGTCTTTGCACTTCCTGCTAAATAAAGGGTATCTCTAAGGTGAGTTTGTGGTCTTGCTCATTGTTTGGCCTTGAGCAATCCACAGTATATCTTGCCTCCTTTCTCTCATCATCTGCCTGGGTGCAGATATGAAACCAGCAGAATGCTGTCAATGTCCTACCTCTGAATTTTCCATCTGTATTGTACAGATCTAGGATTTCCCAGAGAAGGCTGCACGTCTTATGGTTATGAAGTGCTCATGACTGCCACAGACATAAAAACATTGAAAACACATCCACACAACTATCTGGATAGTTACTTGTCACAGAATAGCTGCAATAGCTACTCTTCCTCACAGAAGTTCATGATACTAGCACTATTTTTCTCTAAAAATGACAAAAATAAACATAAGCTCTGCTTCTTCATCATCCTTTTCCATCTCAGTAACTGTGGTAGTGCCATAGATGACATGCAGTAATTATTTCAGATGTACACTAGTACTGATAAAGGCTTAGGCCTTGGTATCTGTGGACAGAGACGCAAAAAGAATCCATTGTGCTTCATAGCAGCTACTCTCTGTGCAGCTATTGCTTAGCCATTTTAAAAAACATTTTGTGAGGGAAGCAAGATGACTGTGTCTTTGATGGGTAGAAGAGCTACAAACATACCCACTACTAGGGAAGAAACACAAACACTTTTGAGTGTGCATAAAATCCCTTGCCTGTCAGAGCCAAGCCGAGTCTTGTCCTGGATTTCTGCTGCCTTCAACAGTTAATTGGTCTGGACTAACAGCACCAATACTATGTTTCGTTATCAGAATATATTAAGATCCACACCTTGCCCCGAGATGATTTCTGACAAAAGCTGACCATTTCCTGGAAAGCAATGGAACAAATAAAAGGCTGCTAGTATCAAAAAAGTTAATTGAAGCAGTAAATAAATTCAAGAAACTCTAGCTACACCACAAGCAGAAACAGAATTGACAGAATAACAGACAACACATTGATTGAAAAAAATATTAAAATTTAATTCCAGCAAGCAAAACCTAGTGAAATGACTGCAAAATATTACAAACAATTCAAATTTTATTGCAAACATTTTAATACAGTTGTAGATAAGAAAGACAAGCTTGCAGGCCAAGATCAGTTTAACCAGAAAATTGCTTAAAAAAGACCTGCTTTTGCTGTCACTGTTTTCAAAATAATATTACAGGCAGACTTCAGAGAAAAGCAGAATTGTGCCTTTGAGTTCTTGTTGTATTTTTACAGAAATATGTATGTTCAAAAAGCAAAAAAGCACCACAGAAAAGTACCTCCCCTCTATTCCTTTTAGGTGTTTTCCTATGGAGGATGTACCTTGAAGTTGCAATAGCCTTCATTATGTACATGAGTAATCTTTTCAAAGTAATTGTCCCCTAAAATTAATAACAACCAGTATGAGTCAAAATAACATAGCCCAAGAAACAGTTTATTGTTTAGGTCTCAAAGAAAGTTGGAATTACAGAGTCAGCAATGCCATACAAAATTGTTAATCCTACTAAATTTAGGAAAATAGCCACCCTCTGTCAGCAGTTCTTGCTGTAAATGTACCAAAGGGGCCAGTATTACATTGGATTTCTTACTCTCCTTTGTTGCCTTTTTCAGAACAAAACCATGGTAACATGCTATTAAAAATCACGTAATTTCTTATATCATTACTTAGTTACCTATGTTTCTTATGCCTCAGTGTATTTTGGAATATTTACTAAGGGATATTACTTTATCAGATATCCAACTTAAATGATTTTAATTCACATTATTACTGGAATTCCAGACTATGCTAGCCAGGTGAATGCAATTTTTCATAGAATCTTTTTTTTTTTTTTTTGAGAGCAAAAGATATAAGCAATTTTGGTTTAACACGAAAATCAGTCCCTCTCTTTACTGAGTGAATTAAAAGCAGTGAATTAATAAGATTACCAAGACAAATTGCATCTAGAATCCCAATCCTGGAATGGATGAGAAAAATCTTTTAAAATATTGATATTTGAGTATACATCTGCATGTGCCAGAATGTGAGCCTATGACCTAACTCTCCTAGATTTTAAAACACTTGCATCAATATAACGAAGGAAATTCACCAAGTGATTTACTACAGCCTTGCAGCTTTTAAAATGTTATGCCTAATGTCACCAGTAATAGAGCAAATCACCTTCAGGTACAGGCAAAGTGACTAGATATACTGGAATCACAGAAGATGCATTTCTCTCATAACCCTAACTATGTGGTGATAGTGAATTTCAATTATTATATCTACTTACATTTGTATATATTAGATAAAGGATGTCCAAAGTAATTCATTCCTATCAAAATACAGAATCATAGAATCATAGAATTGTTTCGGTTGGAAAAGACCTCTAAGATCATTGAGTGCAGCTGCTGACCTAACACCACCACTGGACATTAAACCATGTCCCAGAGTGCTGTGTTGCCATGTTTTTTAACTCCTCCAGAGCTGGTAACTCTACCACCTCCCTGGGCAGCCTGTTCCAATGCTTGATGATTCTTTCAGTAAAGATTTTTTTTTCCTAATATCCAGTCTAAACATCTGTCGTGGTAGGCCTGAAGAGGCCAAGGTGGGCTTGTACATGTCCTGGCTTGCCCAGGCATGCTCCCCTGCCCCCCCTCCTTCCGAGCTGGGGGTGGTGGCCACAAAAGCNATGTTAATAAACCGTTTTCATAGTTGTTGACAATCTCTGCCTGGATATCAAAATTTATATCATTGTTGATTTTAATACCTTTCATTACAACATCCACTGGTGCAACTTGAAGCCATTTCCACTTGATCTGTCACTTGATACAAATGAGAAACACGCATCTGACAATACTCTCCTTCAAGAACAGCAATAAGGTCTCCCCTCAGCCTCCTCTGCTCCAGACTAAACAACCCCAGTTCGGCCACTCCTCTTAAGACTTGTTCTCCAGAACCTTCACCAGCTTTATTGCCCTTCTCCAGACATGCTGCAGCAACTCAGTGTATTTGTTGTAGTGAGTTACCCAAAACTGAATGCAGTATTTGAGATGCAGCCTCACCAGTGCCAGGTACAGGAGGAGCACGATCGCTTCCCTGCTCCTGGTGGCCACACTATTCCTGATACAGGCCAGAATGCAACTGGTCTTCTTGGCCACCTGTGCACACTACTGGTTCATGTTCAGGTGACTGTCAATCTGTACTCCCAGGTCCTTTTCTGATGGGCAGCTTTCCAGCTACTCTTCCCCAAGCTTGAAGCGTTCCATAGGGCTGGCATGACCGAAGTGCAGGACCCAGTGCCTGACTCTGTTAAACTGACAACTGATGTCAGCCCATCAATGCAGCATGTCCAGATCCCTCTTTAAAGCCTTTCTACCCTTGATCATCTGATCATTGACAAAGGTATTAACCAGGACTAGCCCCAGTACTAAACCCTGGGGAGCTCACTTGTGACTTGCTAATGGATTTAACTCCTTTCATCACCTCTTTGGGCTCAGTTATCTAGACATTTTTTTATGCAGCAAAACACTCATGCATGCAAGCCATGTGCAGCCAGTTTCTTCAGGAAGATGCTGTGGGAGACACTGTCAAAGGCTTTACTACAGTTCAGGTACACAGCAATCACAGCTTTCCCTTACCCACTAAGTGGGTCATCTGGTCATAGGAGGAGATCAGGTTCATCAAGCAGGAGCTGCTCTTCATGAACCCATCTTGACTGGGCCTGATCACCTGATGCCATGCACATGCTGCATAACGGCACACAGGATGATCTCTTACATGGCCTTCTCTGGCACTGAGCTTAGACTGAGGTCCTTTTTCTGGTCCTTCTTTTAGATGGATGTCATGTTTGCCAATCTCCAGTCTGCTGGGGCCTCCCTGGTTAGCCAGGACTGCTGGTAAATGATGGAAAGTGGTGTGGTGAGGACCATCAGTTCTCTCAGTGACCTCAGTTGCATGCCATCCATCCCCATAGTATGTCTAAGTGGTGCAGCAGGTCAGTAGCCATCTCCTCTTGGATTATGGCATTTCATTCTGCTCCCAATCCTTATCTTCTAGCTCAGGAGAATGAGTATCCCATGAACAACTGGTTTTACTACTGAAGACTGAAGCAAAGAAGGTATTGAGCACTTCAGCCTTTTCCTCATCCTTTATGACTGTGTTTCCCCCCTCATCCCACAAAGGACAGAGATTCTTCTCAGTCCTGTATTTGTAGAAGTATTTCCCATTCTCCTTAACAGCTGAAACCAATTAATTTACATTTGGGCTTCGGTCCTTCTAATTTTCTGCCTGCATAGCCTTTTGACAACTTTGTAGTCCTCCTGAGTGACCTGCCCCTTCTTCAAACAACCATAAACTCTCGTTTTCTCTCTAAGTTGCCACTAAACCTCTGCCCAGCCTTCCTGGGCAATGTGGTCTCCCAAGGGACTCTATCCATCAGTCTCTGAAGCGGGCTAAAGTCCACCTACTTGGTGTCCAAGTAGTTCTGCTGACACCCCTCTTTACTTCAGCAGCTGAGAACACTATCATTTTGTGACTACTGTACCTAAGACAGCCCTGAGTTGTTACATCAGTCATAAGTCCTTCTCTGTTCACAAACAGCAGTTCTAGCAAGTGCCTTCCCTATTTGGCTCCCTCACCAATTGTGTCAGGAAGTTCTCTTCCACACACTAGGGAGCTCTGGGACTGCTCCCTCTCTGCTGTATTTCCAGCAGACTTGTAATTTTACAAGTATATTCTTAAAGAGATTCTTTCATGCAGCCTGCAAGGAAACTAAATATAGTAGATGATTTACTCCTGGTTTCAGATTAAGTGAAAGTTTTTGGTCCTGGCGACTTTATAGCCTATCAAAGAATGACCATGCTGGTCCTGCTCAGTAAAGAAGCGTAAGTGCACATTTAATAAAATCCCCAAATTCACTCCATTCCATCACGTTTGGCAGATGGCACCTTCCACAACACATTTCTCCTTGTTCTCTGCTAGAACAGGGGAGTACACCACCTACTGAAAAAGTACAGGCAGGTCTCCCACACAAATCCTGGTATCAGAGGAACTACATACATAAACTCACATGCTTTTCTAGATGAAACCACAGTGTACTTTGCAGGGTCATGCCTTTAGAAGAACTAAACACTTCCTTGTACCTTCCTGAAAAGTAAACTCCTGAACTACCTTGTACCACTCGTTCTTCAGCACCTGATTCCTGCAAGAGTTTCTAATATCCCCTTTATAATTTAAAGGATGCTCTTTCATTTGAAAATACTGTGTAAAGCAGCAAATGTGGAATGATTGCTGAACTGGCTGCAGTCTGAGAACACAACTCAGCCATCTTTATATAAAATAACTATAAAGTGCTTTAGAATTGTTCCCCATGCAAGGTGCAAATATTGCATCCTTTCATATAATCTCCCTGGATACATAGTCCTGATTGAGCCCACACTTGAGGGTATTATCAAATTGCTACAGCAATTGAATATTGATACTGATTTCTTAGACTGGAGAATGTTTCTCTATTATTTATTTGGGTTAGTGTCTCACGGCATCACAGCTAGCAGGCCTGCTGCTTGTCCTCTATTAGCTGTCTTTATGGATCCAAACACTTGTCTGTCTGGATAGGTTAAAACCAATGCGGAGCTAATCTGAAAATCTGCACACCAATAGGTTTATTAAATGTGGAAAACCTGGAGTCACTAGTTTCTGACTGCCATTTACTGAAAAGATGAACTGTTAGCAAACTGTTCAGTATCAATTCTCTTTTTGCTTAACAGGCTTAAAATTTCAGGCACTGAGTACAGCACATCTCCCCAGCAGAATGTTCACAGGTCTATCAATTGTCAAAAATTTCCAAATATTTGGATTACACCATTGAATTAGCCCTGATGAGTGTCTATATAATACATCATGCATCACTGCAGTGCTAATAATGTCCTTTTCCCAAAAGACCTGACCATAAATGGGAAGTACTAATGAGTATGCAAAGTGTGTCAACAGTCAACCCCCAAAATTACTCTATGGATCATACTTTGTTGTAATACACAGAATTCCCCTAAGAACAAGCAGTATTCTTCATTTCTACAGAGTAATTATTTTATACACTAGGGTAAATCCTATTCCCATCAAAATCAAGGGAAAACTCCCACTGGAAGAAAGTATAATCTGAATTTCACATTGTATTTGAAACCAAACTCAAGTTCTTTGTTACACAGAGTAGAAGTATCAAACAGCCTCACAGCCTACTCAATGCAGTCTATTACCACTCCAAATTATAAAAATGCAATATCAAACAGACATTTTGCCTTCTTCAAGTTGTTTCTGTTCACATTACTGTGGATCACGAGTGTTGTTTTTTCCTTAACTCTGAGTAGTACAGACTAGAAAGGGAAAAAGAAATAACAAAGAAAACAGAATACAATAAATCCTATTACCCAGTTGACTGAGTAAATGTAGATTATCACCATGTCCATATCGAAAAGCCATCCACGGCTGTCATCCTCGAAGTCCATGTAGTCCATCCTGTGAGCAGCATGTGGGAAATGCCTTCGTGTTACAGTATTTGAGCGTCTTTGAAAATCTGCTGAAAAACAGACCAGACAGAAAACCACGCAGACAGAGTTAAAAAAACCCAAAGTTAATGCTTCTCCCTCACCCCGGTTTTTACAGGACAAATGGAAGCAGGAAATCTCACACCTCACTGCTAGATTTCATCATGTTGTTAGACAAGAACTCTCTGTGGATATGATCTGAAAGATGAACAAAAGTAACTGTCTTCTATGCCTTAAAAATAATAGGTTTGTTTGTTTGGATTTGGCACTCTCTACTAGTCAAGTAATGCAACCTGCTTAAGTTATCCAGACTTATCCAGGCTTAAGTTATCCACAACTCTCTTGTGGTGCCTTTTTCCACTAAATTATATTCAGAGATCTAAAAGGGGAAGGCTCCATATATTGTAATTAATCTCTTGAATAATTAATAACTGACTTCCCTAAGTCTATTCATCTGATTTTTTCTGTAACTGAGACATATCTGTATGTAGACACATAGTTCAATAGAAGAAATACATGTGAATTCCTTTTCTAGTAATAAACACTTCTTTTCAAAACAGTCTTCAGAGGATCACAGGATGTTAGGGGTTAGAAGGGACCTCTGGAGATCTTCAGGTCCAACCCCCCTACCATAGCAGGACCATATAATCTAGCACAGGTCACACAGAAACACATCCAGATGGGTCTTGAAAGTCTTCAGAGAAGGAGAATCCACAACCTCTCTCGGCAACCTGTTCCAGTGCTCTGTGACCCTTACAGTAAAGAAGCTTTTCCTTATGTTGAGGTGGATCTTTCTGTGCTGTAGTTTACATCCATTGTCCCTTGTCCTATCACAGGGTGCAAGTGAGCAGAGACCACACCTTCCTTCTTGACACCCAGCCCTCACAGATCCCCTCTCAGTGTTCTCTCCAGACTAAAAAGCCCC
>WBNM01002909.1:4214-17017 GCA_013399055.1 Ramphastos sulfuratus
GGGGGGGGGGTGTTTTGACACAGTAGATGGTTAAATGTGACCTTAAAACTACAGGGGTAAAACTAATCTCTTAACGCTGTGTTTTAAAGCCAGGATGTCTTGTTTGTTAGTTTTGGAAAACCCTAAATGTGTGTAAAATTCACCTAATGGTGGGAAAGATGATAAGACCCAGACCAAAAAAGCAAAGGCTTAGTAGCCATTAATTACTGTATACTTCAATTAGATCCCACAAATAAGTGAAAGTGATTAACATTTTCCTTAATCTGAACCTCAGTCTATAATGTTTGCAGTGCTGCCTGTCAGACCCATTTAGATTAATGGGTTCA
The DNA here is from genome assembly GCA_013399055.1 of Ramphastos sulfuratus. NCBI lineage: Eukaryota > Metazoa > Chordata > Aves > Piciformes > Ramphastidae > Ramphastos > Ramphastos sulfuratus. The sequence goes on from WBNM01002909.1 coordinate 4,541, forward strand.
ACAGTAAAGGTCAGCAATAAGCCTGAGGTTACACTGAGTATCCTGACAGTAACGTTTGCCAGGTGTGACTTCCAGAGATGGCCTGCTATCACTTACTGACCAGTAGCTCAGAGATAACAGGAACAGTAAGCCTTTCACCACAAGCCCTGCCTTACTTGATAAGAAAATTGACATTCCAGTCTTTTCAGACAGCACGAAGTGCTCGGTGATTTCTGGACGTACATTTAAAAAGTATGTAACTATTCTTATTTATACACAGATCTCTGTGTGTGCCTGCCTGTGTGTGCATATTTATACATCAGTCTTCTCTCCCCAGTAAGATGTCTCTCTAGTCCCTGTGGGATTATTGCTGCACTAAGGCATCCGTTCAGCAGGAGTGAAATAGCTTGCATCCATCCTCTGGGGGTTTGACTGAAAACAAAGGGGGAGAAAGAAGAAGAGAAAAATAGGTGTTATATATTAATTTGCTTGGGAAAAAAGGAAAGGCAGGAGTTTTTTGGAGAGCGTTAAGTGGGAAAAATAGAAAATGATAATGCTTCAGGACAAATTTCCATTAAAAGAACAGAAACAATTGTGTACTGTTTATCTACTTTCTTTTTTTTCCCTGGTAAAACAAGCTCATATTTTACTCGATTAATTTTTCTCTTCTGACCTACTTTCCAAGTTGTTAATTTGTAGCACAGTTTACTTTAAGCACTGGCTTTAAATGGAGAGTCGTAGCATCTTAGGCTGCCCGGAGGGAAAAAAAAAGAAACCAATAGTACAGGAGTAGTATGCAGCACACTTGTAGCTGCTCTTAGCATATCTGAGACTTTAAGACACAGAATTCAGAAGCAGGGAACTGTTGGTGAGAAAAGCAGTTGGATGTAGTCAAGTTGAGCTTCAAAGATAAATCATTCAAGAGCAAGGTCATTACATTCATGCTGTGAATTTGGGGCCTCCCAGCCCTCCTTTGCCACCCCCCAGGAAGATTTTAAGAGAGATTAGAAGTTTATAGCAGGATGAGAAGACAAAAGCTACCCTATTCAGGGCAGCTCTGTGCAAGCCAGGCAGGGACGCATTGTCTTTTTCACAGTTACATGGGGTGTAGAGACTGCAACTCTGACGTCTGTCTTCTCCTCCTCCACCCTCCCCTCAGTAACTGATCACTTTCAGCTGCACCCAGGAATCCGCTCATTTGTACTGCTGAAAAGGTTCGCTTTCTTCAGTAATCACCTAGGCAGGCTGAGCTGGCTGTTTCTGCATTCACATGCACACGAACTCTCCTGGAGAACCTTCCCTTAGAGTTGGCTGTGCGTTGTAATTAAAGTGTGTCAAGACTAAGTGTTGTACCTATGATTCTGAGGGTAGCCATCGGGATGCAGCAAAAGAAACTGATTCAGTTCAGAAACCTATCTAGGTTATGACATCCATGGGCGAAAAGTAGTTGGGGAGGGCTGTAAATTGCCAACCTACTTTTAAAACTTACTCCAGAGAGAAAACTGAGAATCTATGGAGACAGGATGCAGTGCAGGGAGTGTAGCTGGGGAAACAACACTGTATTTTTTTTCTGAAAAGGATAAAATAAGACTATTTTACCTGAAGCAAATAAAAGTTTTGCAAACGCCAATAAATTTAATACGCTGGCAAATACTTGCCAATTAATAAATTTGGATATACAATCCTGACTGCTCAAAAAAACCCCAAACCCCCAAAACAAACAAACAAATCACAAAAATGACAATCAAATGAAAACAAACAAACCAAACCCTTGCACTGAATTTGTTGGTGTAAAAGTGACTTAAAGAATAAAGAAATTACAAACCTATGAGCAGCTATTTTTCCCCTTAGAAGTTTCTGGAAAGTATTTCGAGGAGATGACAATCAAGCTTTACAAAACTAAATAAAGGATCTCACCAACTGAGTTTTGCAGCATGCAGAGATAATAAATCACTGAATATTAGAGAGTGTGAGGTTTTTTTTCATCATATATTTGTCACTGACAATGCTGATTTGCCAAAACTATTTTTCATTATTTCTGTCAATTCCTAACATTAGGGAAATAAGCTTTGAAAGTTATCAGAATGCCTTATTTTGACATTTTTATTGAAAATGTCAACTTTTATAGTTCAAAATTATTTTGTTTGGAAACTAAGCTAATTGTAGCTGTAAAAGGTTAACATTTGCTGAGTCTTTCTTTTTAAGCTTTTTAGTTTAAAACTTTTATTTTTTTATTAATTCCCTGAATTAAAAAAACCTTCCCTGAATTTTAAATATAACCCATTTCATTCTTCAATGTCAATTCAATTCTCAGTCTTCAATGTCTTGTAATACTTGTGTGTAATACATTAGTAAGATCACATGCCAAATGAAAAATTGAACAACTTGGGTAATAACTATTACAGCAGTGCATCAGAGTTATCTATTTACCTAACTCATATAAATCCTATGGAAATACCAATCAAAGTATTGCTAACATAAAGCAATATGGTATCAGATTCCTTGTGATGTAAAATATGTCATTGTTCAAACACGTTCATGAACCTTCCCCTAACTGAACAATAAACAGAATAGCTGTGCAAAGACTGTTTAAATATAATTGAATTAATTGATTCACATCCTAAGGGTTCATACAATTTTTTTCAGTTTTTATTGGAAAAACCTCCTATTGAATGAAAAAAAAAAATAATCATAGTTAAAAACTAAAGTGGAACCTCTGAGTTTGGCCTGCCTGTAACACTGTCTATGATGCACATCATGCAGTGTGTGAAGAATTTTATGTAATACTCAATGCTGACAAGAGTACTGTGAGACTAAAATAGTCTGACCAAAAACTATTCATAGTTAGCAGTGTCTGAGAAAATACCTATTGACATTTTTTTTCTGCTTGCCAAAGTACCTCTATTTGCCTCCCAAAATACAGTTGTTTTCTATGATTGATAAGTTCACTAGCTTTTAAGCTCATTCACATCCATTAGTTCTGCCTTTTTCCCCTCCCTGTTGAAAATCAGGAGCTGTCAGATGGAAATGTTCTTGCCAGACACAAATAGTGTCCCCAAGGGTGGCAGAAACCACTCTCAATCAGTAAGAAATAGATTTTAAAGTGTTGTTTGTTGGCACTGGTCACTCCACTCTCATTACAGAAAATGTTGAACTAGAGAACAGAAAATTATATAAATGCTACATTTAATATGTATTCCTTAACAAAGTTTGGTTTTGTTTTGTTTTTCATTTTGTTTTTTGTTTTGTTTTTTTTAAGAAAAAGCAATAATACATTTGAGATGTTTCAGATAAAATTAGTGGTGCAACAACAACATTTTTATGTTGATCCTTTATAGAACCAGAAATTCAGATGGTGTCTGTTGTCAGGTCTGATCCAAAGCCCATGAAGGCCAGAAATACTAAGCTTTTTTGCTTTAATGAGCTTTGGGTCATATCCAGTATGTGAGCAACTGTCATCTGTACGCTCTCTAAAACTGCAGAATGCACAATCCCATGTTATAGAACCAAGATTGTTTTTGGCACTGCTGAAGCTGATGAGAATTGTGACATTTTCTGGACCAGGATTTCCAGCTTTATCTTTGGGATATAGGAACAAGGACTTCAAGTGAGAAGAGTTTTGGAGGAAAGGATAACTAAAGTTACAAGAAAATTGATGTTTATTTGACTGTCTTATGTGTCACTAGCCTGACAGTATTTTTATACTGCCATATGTTTTCTGCATGAAATGAATGACTAGTTGCATATAAGAGTATGCATAGTTCATTTAGAAAACAGTTGCATCTTTTTTATCAGACATAAATTTAAAAATGACACATTAAAAATTATTTCCTTGAATATTACAGTGTTGTGGGTTTGGGTTTTTTTCTGGGGGGGTCATAGGGGTCTTCTTATATATGTTATTGTGAGAATATTCACAGATTGTGATGGGTTGGAAGAGACTCTCAAAGGTCATCTTGTCCAACCTCCCTGACTGCTCAGGGCCACATCAAACTGGATCTTGAATGTCATCAGGGATGGGGCCTCAAGCACATCCCTGGGCAACCTGTTTCATTATTTCATCACTCTCATTGTGAAAAACTTCCTCCTTACATCTAATGTAAATCTACCCTGCTCCAGATTAAAACTGCTCTCCTCATCCTATTGTTACAAGACCTTTGAGATTTCTTCCCCAGCCTCCCTTTCAGATATTGAAATGTAGCTATAAGGCCTCCCTGGAGACTTCTCCAGGAAGAACAGCCCCAATTCTTTCAGCTTGTGTGTTGGAAACAATCAGTTGGATAGAATGCAGATATAAAGAAGATAAAATGTACCAAGAGCTGAATTCTGTATACAAAATAATAACACTGCAGACCCTATTCTAAATGAGGAAAGGTTGATCTGACTTCTCCCATGTATTTTTGTAAATTGAATTTTAAAACCATATAACTGCAATCAGTTAGTGCTTGTCAGGTACTAACTGCCAGGTTATCTTTATTAATATTGTTGTTGATGTCGTTGCTGTTGTCATCATTGTCATTGCCATTATCTTAGAAAATAGAATTGGTTTCTGGCAATTGGATTGGCAAACTGTGTCCCAGAGGCTGCATGTGATCACATTTTTAATATTTCATCTTCTCTGACGGGGGAGGAATGGAAGGAAAAGACTGGTTTAAAAAAAAAAAAATATTACTGGATATGTTACATTTTTTGAAGTGTCCTTTCAGTGTTTGACCATTCAGAGGGAATACCTCAGAACAGACCCAAACAGATTTTTGGGTCAATTACAGAACAAGAATTTCTGTAATATGCTCCTAGGTATCAAATTAATATGAAATTTCTGGTATCAAATTAATATGAAATTTCTGTAATATGCTCCTATGTAACAAATTAATATGAAACACATATTGAGATTTAAGCTGTTATCTGAAAATAAAATATAAAACTTAATCACGTAATGGTTAAACCTTCAATAAAAAGAGCCCCCAGCACAGGAAGGGCATGGAAGTGTTGGAGCAGGTCCAGAGGAGGGCCACAAAGATGATCAGAGGGCTGCAGCAGCTCTCCTATGAGGACAGGCTGAGAGAGTTGGGGCTCTTCAGCCTGGAGAAGAGAAGGCTTCCAGGAGACCTTAGAGTAGCCTTCCAGTATCTGAAGGGGGCCTACAGGAAGGCTGGGGAGGGATTATTTACAAGATCTTGCAATGACAGGACAAGGGGCAATGGGTTTAAACTGGCAGTGGGAAGATTTAGACTAGATGTTAGGAGGAAGTTCTTTCCAGTGAGGGTGGTGAGGCACTGGAACAGGTTGCCCAGGGAGGTTGTGGCTGCTCCCTCCCTGGAGATGTTCAAGGCCAGGTTGGAGGAGGCCTTGAGTGACCTGTACTAGTGGGAGGTGTCCCTGCCTATGGCAGGGGTTTGGAACTAGATGATCCTTGAGGTCTCCTTCCAACCTTACCATTCTATGATTCATTCTATGATTCTATGAAAAATGTTTTTAATAACCACATGGTATTTCAAATAATGTTTACCTGAAATCTTAATACAGGTTTTGGAACTGTAATACAGAGCATTACTTCAAAACTTACACTCACTTTTATCTTTATTTCCTTACATTTGTTATGTGAAACACTGCTGTATGCTAAGATTATAGTCACCTTTCTTAACATTGTTGGCAATGAAGATTTTCTTATCAACTTCTGCTTTTGTTGTTTTATTGTGTCGTGGTAGGCCTAAACAGGCCAAATTAGGCTTGTACATGTTCTGGTTTACCCAGGCATGTTTTTCTGCTCTCTCTCCTTCTGTTTTGGGGAGAGCAACCGCGGGAAAAGGGACAAAGGACCTGGCGCCACTAAGTCTGGGGTCTGGGGTCAGCCNATAATGGCCGCAAACCTTCTCTTCCAGTATAATTCGAGTTCGGTTAATGTATATATTTAATAGTTATTTCCAGATCCTGTTATAACCTGTATATAGTTTCCATAATGTTGCAAAGAGCCTGTTATTATTATTATTAAATGGTGGTCGGGGTGGTGTGAGTTCCGATTATTTAATATGAATAAACTATATATTAATGTTTTTTAAAATATCGTCTCGCAGTAGTTAATTACCCCTTCTGTGACATATTGTTATTACTAAAGTGGAAGAAAATTAAAACTACCTTGTGACATATTTATTAGGTATCGAACATCTTTAGGAAATTATTAACTAACCATGAATGTTACATTATCCTTAGAAAAAAAATGAGGGTTAAAGAGATAGTGAGTTAGGACTCAGATGTGACAGCAACTCCCTGTAGTTCAGTAAACTACAATATGTGATGTATTTTTTACTAATAAACACAATGTATATCTACCTTTATTTGAAATCCATGTTCCATTTCTCATTCCTATTTCAGATATTGTGTACCTTATATGTTAATTGCTGTTTCAGGTAGTTAAATCTCTGCTGAATGTTATAATTGCCCATCTGACTGAGATCACATTCCTTTGCTTATTTTTAACAGCATGTTTTCAATCTTTTTCCCTTTTTCCCCATTTAATTACCTTATTCTTATTCTTTTTCTACAAAGCCAATGATTTTATGTGGGAAATTCTTCCTTGCACTTAAACTGATGAGTTAAAGAATATTGTATAGGATTTACTATTTGCCTGCAAGTATGTATAAAATTGTTTTGTGCTACTAGCAGTAGAATAGCTAAATGTTACCATTTCATATTTCATTCCTGTACTTCCACAGCACTGAAATAATCTATATATTTCAATAAATATTTTTCATTAACCTTTTATTTTATATGGAAGGCTAAAGTAAAGTCTTACCCCAGAAACAGTTCTGATGAAAGCTATTGTTTCATAACAATATTAAAAATAATTTGGTTGAAAAATCTGAATATCTAATATCCCCCTAAAATGCATTTATATTTTTTTTAACCACAAGCAATATTTTCAAAATGTAAATAATTCTAAAAACTACATAGGGGAAAAAAAGTAATTCAAAATCCTACATTAAAAATGTGTCTCCCAACCACCCTTCCACCTTTCCACACCTCTACCTTACCCCAGGGTCTGGCTTACGTGCAAGGTGAGTTTGGAGAATTGGCCAGGGGGGTTAGAAGCAGAGTGGTTAGTTAGGTTACTCAGCAGAGAGGCCAGAAGACAAAATCAGCAGCTAGAGAGACAGAGACTCTCTCTATCTTATCTATATTCGTGTCCTTGTTCTTATATGTCTCAGCAAGCCTATGAGTGAAGCAGACATCACCACTATTTTCTTTTCACAGCCTATAATTTTTTTTTCATTAAAATACTCCAACTAGCCTCAAACCAGCACAATGTCCTACATGATGCCATGCACATGGATCTCTATGAGAAGCACTGAATAAAGGATGCATCCTGCCAACAAGTAGTCCCTGCATAGGAGGTATTGTTGAACTACACAAGAGGACCACCTAGTGAAATAATAAACTTCTCATGGCTGCTGTTGATCCATAGTTACCTGAGTTTCATAGAGTTTCACAGACACCTCTCAAATTTCAGAGACCATCATCTACAAGAAACATTTACTAGAAGTCATTTAAACCATAATTCTGTCAGGGATGTAAATGACCACTTTGAACTATTTTCCCTTGGCTACACTGTGCATTTGTTGTCTTGTTTTGAAAATACTTTAGCACCGTGAAATCAGTTTCCATATATTGCTATTGGTTGTGTTATACACCTAGGAAGATCTTGTGAATGCACAAATTTTGCAGAAAGTGAGCAATTCACATTTATTTTCCAAAGATGAACAATTTTCAGCAATGACATCAGTCTCCTCCTCTTACTCCTTTTCTCATCAGCTGCTTCCTGCTTTAGACTTTTGCAAAGCTTACTATTTCCCCAGCGCAAACAGAGAGGCAGAGTGGAATGGATCATGTGGGCAATAGGACTACAAATTTTTACCCTCATAACACTTAACATATTATGTTTACTTCCAAAATATATTTATTTCATATTTTAAAAATCTGCTCCAACAGAAAATAAATGTATTTTTAAAAAATCTCAATCATGAGCCTGTTTTGAGGAATGCTGTGCTGCTGGAGTGAACATTTTTTCATCTAGTTGCTTGTGGTGGTTTGGCCCTAGCAAGGGGCCAAATGGCATGAAAGCCACTCTGTCACTCCCCCTTTTAGATGAACAGGAGAGAGGGGAAAAGATAAGAAAAGCCAGTTATAAGATGGAAGCAATTTAATAATAATAATAAGCACAAGCAATGGATTGCACAGAAGTGAAGCAAAGAAAGATGTTGATCTCTGCTTCCCATCAGCAGGATGATGGTCAGTTTTGGGAAGTAGGGCTCTCTATGCATAATGATTCCACAGAGGACAGACACTAGCCACAAATCTCCCACAACTTCCCTCTTTCACTGCCTTCTTGTATCTGAGCTGACAGCATGTGGCACGGAATATCCTTCTGGCCAGTTTGGGTCAGCTGGCTCAGCTGTGTCACCTCAGACTCTCTGGGCTGGGACATGTTGGAAAATCATAGCCTGGGCACTTCGCTTAGCAGTAGCCAAAACATTACTGTGTTATCAACACTCAGCTACAGCGCTGCAAAGCACAGCACTAGAAAGATGCTTTAAGGAGAACTGACTCCAGCTCAGCCCAAATACAAATACATTGCTATTCTCCAATTGGAGATGAAAATATTCAGAGTTAACTGCCAGAAAGCTCAGGTGTAGCTCAAATGGAAGCTGATACTGCATTAGAAATGTCAGCTCATAACTGTAGGGGCAAAACATGTTGGGAACAGGAGTAGGTCTTCATGACTTGATTACATGGATCACAACTTTATCTGAAAGTGAGTGTTCTTCTAACCCTGCGTAAAGAGGGTACTAGTATAGTTACTTCTAAGTTTTAGATGAGGATCCACAGAAAACTATCCTGGCTTTTCAACTGGATTCAGCAAACATGACCACTACCCACTGTTCTCCTAATCTTTCCTGAAGCATCCTGGGTCTGGGAGTTCAGCATGGTTAGCACAGGCGCAGAGCTTTTGCCTTCAGATGTTTCTAAATGTCAGAAGAGGAGGCACATTAGTACCTTAATATAGGATATGCTGTTTTCTGTATCCTTGTATTTTATCTACTACCCAAGGACAAAAATTGGCTTTATTACTGAGCGATGAAAAGCTATATTAATTATTTCACATAATATATATAAAAGAATATATATATGATTGGAAAACACCTTAAAGATGGTGTCGCGGAGGGGGTAATTAGCTACTGCGAGACGATATTTTAAAAATATTAATATATAGTTTATTAATATTAAATAATCGGAACTTGCACCACCTCGACNAACATGTCTGCATAAGCCAGGACATTCACAAGCCTAACTTGGCCTGTTTAGGCCTACCACGACAGATGGTCCAGTCCAACCTTCTACCCATTACTGAAGTGTCAGCACTAAACCTAAGCCCCAGGTCCACAGGCCACTTGAACACCCCCATGGATGGTGACTCCACCCTGGCAGGGCAATGTTTGATAAACCTTTTAGTGAAGAAGTATTTCCTAATATCCAGCCTAAACTTCCCCAGGCATAACTTGCAACCATTTCCTCTCTACACGTCCCTTGCTACTAAGGAGAAGAGGCTGGCCCTGTCCTCACTCCAACCTTCCTTCAGGTAGTTGTAGAGAGTGATAAGGTCTCCTCTCAGCCTCCTCTTCTCTAAACTGTACAACCCCAGCTCCCTCAGATACTCCTTGTAGGTCATCTGCTCCAGACCATTCATAAGCATTGCTGCTCTTCTCTGGACATGCTCTAGCATCTCAATATATTTCCTGTAATGAAGGGCCCAGAACTGAACATGATACTCGAGATGTGGCCTCACTAGTGCCAAGTACAGAGGGATGATCACCTACCTGTTCCTACTGGCCATAGTGCTTTTAATACAAGCCAGGATGCCATTGGCTTTCTTGGCCTCCTGGGTATACTGTTGGCTCTTGTTTAGTTGATTATCAACCAATATTCCCATGTCTGTTTTCCATGTTGCAGCTTTCTAACCACACATTTGCAAGTCTGTAACTTACATTGGGGTTTTTGTGACCCAAGAACAGGACCTGGCACTTGGCCTTGTTAAACTTCTTATACTAGCCTTGGCCCATCAGTCTAACCTGTCCAGATCCTATTGTAAAGCTTCCCTATCCTCTAGCAGATTGACACAGCCACCCATCTTGGTGTCATCTGCAAACTTACTGGGGGTGCATTCAATCCCCTCATCCAGATCATTAATAAAGATAGTAAAGAGGACAGGCCTCAGTACTGAACCCTGTGGGACATCACTAGGGACTGTGCCCCAGACAGATTTAATTCCATTCACCACCACTCTTTGGGCCTGGTCATCCAGCCAGTTTTTTATACAGTTCAGAATGTATAACTCACCCAAGCCATGTGCCATGAGTTTTTGAAGGAGAATGCTGTGAGACGCAGTGTCAAAGGCTTCATTAATCTCTGGGTAGACAACATCCATGATCCTTCCCTCATCCACTAGGCATGTCACCTTATTGTAGAAGGCAATCAGGTTCTTTAGAGAAGATCTGCCTTCATAAACTCATGCTGACTGGGCCTGTATGTGCTGCATGATGGCACTCAGAATGGTCTGCTGCATAACATTTCCTGGCACCAACATCAGACTGACAGACCTGTAGTTCCCTAGATCTTCCTTTCAGCCTTTCTTGCAGATGGGCAACACATTTGCTAGCCTCCTGGATTAGTTTGAAAATTATTTCCCATCAAGAGGGCTTTGAGAGAATTTAAATGGGGCCATCAGATAATATGACTTATATCTGCTGCTGTGTAGACCAAGGCGACTGTTGGATACCAAATCTTGGGTACCATGTTGGAGGTGCAACAAGTAAGAAGTTGCACCTGCAGGGAGGAGTGGACAGGACAGGTGACCCTAAACCGACCAACAAGATGTTCCACTCCATATATGTCACATTCAGTATAAAGCTGAGGAATAACATGGGACAAGCTCCTTCAACGTCTGGTATCTCAGAAGGACTCTGTCTGTTTTCCCTTGTCCTGGTTTAAGACAGCTCACTCTCATGAGCAAGCCACACAGAAACAGGTTGGAAGGGAAAGTAACCCAAAAATCCCTGGTTTGAGATAAGGAGAGTTTAATGAAAATAATACCATGTACAATACTGTGCAACAACCAGAAAGCAACCCAGCAAGTGGAAAAAACACAGACTGTGAGCCAGCAGCCAGCAAAGTGGAATGGAGCCACAACCCAAGTTGGAACGACTCATCCCTTTTCTCTTTCTCCCCTCCCTTTGCTGTTACCATCCAAGCTACAAGCCTCCTGATGCTTTGCTGCAGCTAGCACTTTCATTGTAAAGCTGGTATGACATAAGCATGGTATTGAGTATTCATCAGCAGATTCAATTTAACCCATGCCATAATTTCAATCCTAGCTCCTTAATCCGGTTCCCATCTCCATCTGAGTACAACTTGGGACTTTCTCAATGCTTGTCCACAGCATCAGTGCTAACAATATTGTAATTCTCATCAGGGTGTTTGGGTTTGCTATTGTTTTTTTGTATATTTCATTTTATTGGTATAATTTTCATTGAAGTAGTTTTAATTGTCTTTTCCAATCCATAAATCTCTCTCCCTTATTCCTTTTGTATTGCTCTTTGGGAAGGAAGAAGGGTTGCTAGAGAGTGACTGCCACTGATCTAGTGGCTGGCCCAGCATCAAGCCCTGACAGATTTATTACACTTTTGATTTGCCTCTTTTCCTTCTGTAGCAGATCTGTTATTGTGTTATTTTTATTTTAACCACTATCTAACTTTTATTCTGTTAGAGCAGAAGGATATTCCATGCTGTTACTCATTTCCACTTTTAAATAACAATAAATCATAAAGATACAACAAATAGAAGAACATCAAATTGCCTTTTCGAGCAGATTTATCAGTGGAAGTATTGTCTGAGGTACATTTTCCCCATGTTCACAGAAACAAGCACACTAACCTTCTTGTCATAATTTGTTCTTTATACAGGGTACTAATTTGTAGAAATTTGAAAAGCACAAGGGACTCTTCTGTCAAATAGCTAAAAGAAAGATACATTGTACCATGCTGTGATTGTATTCCAGTAGAATAACAATTTTGTTGATATATAACAGATGCAGCATGATTTGAAGAACAGTATTTGTAGGTCTTCAACTAAAAATAATTTCTCTTGATGGAGCTATGCTATGATGATGTTTAACATTCCCAGTGGATCAGTCCAGTCTAGTTGTTTTTTTTCTTCTTAAAATAATATTTGGTTTTGTGGATTCTTTGTGTGTATGTTTGTTTGGTTGGGTTTTGGGCTTTTCTGTCCTATTAAGAAGAGGTAGGAATTCTTCTGACCTGTTAAGAAGAGATAGGGTTTCTATCATAGAATCATAGAATCATAGAGTCATACAATCATTAAGGTGGGCAAAGACCTTTATGATCTCTGAATACAATTGTTATCTAATTACCATGACCACTAAACTAT
>WBNM01002910.1:0-54912 GCA_013399055.1 Ramphastos sulfuratus
ACTTCAACTTCCCTGATGTCTGCCTGAAATACAATAGAGCAGAGAGGGAGCAGTCTTTGAGTTCCCTGGAGTGTGCAGAGGGTAACTTCCTGACAGTTTATGAGAGAGCCAACTAGGGATAGCGCACCGTAAACAGAGAAGGACAGGTAAGTGATGTAATGGTTGGAGGCCATCTTGGGCATGGTGATCACAAAATGAGAGCTCTGGTATTGGAGAAGAGAGGGTTCAGCAGAACTGCCACCTTGGTCTTCCAATGGGTAGACTTTGCCCTATCCTGGAGACTGGTCAACATAGTCACTTGGGTTACATGCCTGAAGGGCCAGTGAGTCCAGGAAAGCTGGACATTCTTCAAGAGGACTACAAAGTTGTTGTGAGGCTGTGCAAGGAGAAAATTACAAGGGCCAAAGTCCAACTGGTAATTAATTTGGCTTCAGCTATTAAAGAGAACAACAATTATATTAGCAACAAAAGGAGGACTAAGGAGAATCTCTGTCCTTTGTTGGATGCAGGGGGGAAACATAGTGGTCAAGGATGAGGAAAAGGCTTAATACTTTGTTTGCCTTAGCCTTTAGCAGTAGGACCAGTTGGTCACTGGATACCCATCCCTCTGAGCTGGAAGATATGGATGTGGAGCAGAATGAAGTCCTCATAATGAAAGAAGAGATGGTTAGTGACCTGCCGCACCACTTAGATATATACAAGTCTATGGGGCTGGATAGCATCCACCTGAAGGTACCAAGGCAGCTGGTAGAAGTGCTCACCAAGCCATTTTTCATCATTTTTCAGCAGTCTGGGCTAACCTGGGAGGTTCCAGCTGACTGGAGACTGGCAAATGTGATGCCCACCTACAGGAAGGGTCAGAAGCAGGATCAAGGGAACTACAGACCTGTCAGCTGACCTCAGTGCCAGGAAAGGTCATGGAGCAGATCATTTTGTGTGCCATTGTGCAGCATGTGCAGGGCAACCAGGTGATCAGGCCCAGTCACCTGGGGTACACAAAGGGCACATACTGCTTGACAAACCTGATCTCCTTCTATGACAATGTGACCCACCTAGTGGATGAGGAAAAGGCTGTGGATGTTGTTTACCTGACTTTGGTAAATCATTTGTTGACACCATTTTCCACAACATTGTCTGCTCATGGCTTGGATGGGTGGATGCTTCTCTGGTTAAGAAGCTGTCTGGATGGGCAGGCTCAAAGACTGGTGGTGGATGGAGTTAAATCCACTTGGCAGTCAGCTGGAGAGTAGGAAGGTTCTATAGAGAAAGCTGGACAGGCTAGATTGAGGGCCAAGGCAAATTGTATGACAATCAACAAGACGAAGTGCTGGGTCCTGCACTTGGGTCACAACAACCCTATGCAATGCTGCAGGCTTGGGGCAGAGTGGCTAGAAAGCTGCCCAATAAAGACCTGGTGGTGTTGACTGACATCTGTCTGAATATGAAACAGCAGCGTGCCCAAGTGGCCAAGAGGAAAAACAGCATCCTGGCCTGTATCAGGAATAGTGTGATAGGCAAGACCAGGAATCTGATTGTAACAGTTAAGTATTTTTGTCTTCTGTGATTTATTAATTTCGTTAATAAATAACTGGTGGTGATTTCACTATTTTTACTGAGAATACTTAAGTTAACATTAGCCTATAGGCTACTAACTGTACAAATCCAAACAAAAACTTGTAGTTATTGCTACAAACATTGTCTTAGGACAGTGACACAGTAGATGAACAATAGATGTTGGAAGGAATGGAAAAGGAAAAGGAAAAAAAAAAACAACTACATATTAGTCAGAACCTACAAGAACAAATTATAATAGTTTAGATTAGTAGCTTATAGTTTAAAGAAGGGGTGAGTTCTGAGCAGGTGCTAAACACTGGAGGCTGTTTTCAGCTTTAAGGAAGCTTTCCTTGAAAATACCTACTTTTGTGGGGCAAATATTCATGGGCTTCTTGTCTAAAGACCCATGCATAGTCTTGACTGGATATCTCTTTAGATATCTCAAGAGCTTTGCAATGTATTGCATTTATCTCTTTGAATTATAGCAGTGATGTTTTGGGACTTTTTTTTCCCTTTTTCTTTTTGAAGGTCTGTTTCTTACTGCAATATTTTTAAAACTGTAAAACAGTGCAAAATCATTGAACACTTTGGGTTGGAAGGGACCTTAAAGATCATCTCTTTTCACCTCACCTTCTATGGGCAGGGACACTTTCCACTAGGCCAAGTTGTTCAAGTCCTCATCCAAACTGGCCTTGCACAATTCCAGGAATGGAGTGAGCATGCCAGGAGAAACAAGGCCGTTATGAGAAAAAGGCTAATCTATAAGTGTAAAAAACTACTTCAATGCACTTCAGGTTTTTCTTTGTGAAATTAGCACCTGCACAAATGCTGTGAGAAGTTTCAATACAAACAAATTTCAGTGTACATCTTCACAATAAGCTAGTATTTACCCATCCTTTTGTTTTCAGGATAAATTGAATGCAGTATTACCCAATTTGGAATTTGGTCAGAGCGTGGTTACTTAAACATAGCTTATCTTCACTTCCAGAAAAATAATCCAGGAATTTCACAAAACAACTTCCCAAATACTATAAGAGGGAGTTAAGATGACTCATTTATTCAGACTCTTCCTATATACACTCTCTCCACAATGCTTTCCTCCTCAAGACAGTAGTAGTTTGAGTTGATTTTCTGATGACATCGACACAGAACAGCTACACTTGCTACTTCTAAGGCTGCAAAAATAGTCTCTTCCTGATGCTGAAGTGGTGCCAGTAGCCCTGCTGCTTCTGTCTCTCCTACCACGGTAGTCTGGCCTTCTATAAGGCCTAATGTAAGTCAGCCAGTCTTATTAACATTAGAGATTTGCAGCAGGGTTTGATCCAGATTTTAGCATCTCAAAGACTATTGCTGGGTTTAGCACAGAGAAAGATACTATTCCCAAATTACAGCCTCTTCCATAGAAGTTTAGCATAAGAAAATTATGACAGTCATTTTACAGATTCCATTTGCTATCCTTGCATTTATTCCAGCCCTATCAAATGCACGTTTGTGTGCCAGTGTTTCAGTTTGAATGGAATGAAAACCTCAGTAGTCAGCTTTTTCAAGGATTTAGCTGGAAAACAATTCTAATGCCAGTGCTCTAAAAGCAAAACAGCACATTGCATAAGAAACACTGTGAGGCTGGGTATTTCTCCACCTTGAAAATCCTGAAGAATGTACATGCACTGCTTCATGCAGAATGCAGGTAACCTGCAAGATAACCTGATGATATGAATAAATAATCATAGCATCTGCCTAGTTCTTACACTAATACATTCACTTTTACCATTTGCCTGATTTGAGATATCATAAAAATATACATCTGCAGGCCATTTCTTCTAGCTTTTTCAGAGACATACAAAAATTAATTTGACATTGTTAGCATAAATATTTCACTTACTTTTTAAAGTCATCTTCTGTGTAAGAAAATAATTATATTTTAAAAAAAATCATAAGTTTCCCATGGATATAATCTGATTAACTGAAATATGCATAACATTAAAAGCATATAGATACTGTTTATTGCTCAGTCTTATTATTTAAAGTTAGGGACTGAAGGAAAACCAGAGAAGGATTTATGGAATGCAGTCCTCAAATATAACTAAATGGATTTATTTGGCAAAAGCATGTCTTTAAAAAATTGGAGACTATTTTTCTAATGAAATCTACTGAATTGTAGACTATGATACATATGATATCTATACTCAAATTCTATTTCAAATAATTGAAATTCTTTGTGCTGAGCAGTATCGGGTACTGAGGGGCCTGGACCACATGTATTTTGAGACTATTTCTTTAAAGATTGGTTTATAATGAAAGCTATTCTGAAATTATTAGATATATAGAAATATTTGTCTGAATTTGGGCCAGTATTATTCATGTCCTGGCAGTTTAGTTACCAGATAACAAGTAATTTTAAAACCAGTGAAGGAAGAGGGAAGCTGTCGCTAACAAATGAGTGGTTGGTAGTTCAAGGATTGCTAAGAGCTTGGTCAGGGCTCAGTGCAGGGAACAGAACTGCCTTTGTTTCATTGTCCTATTAAACTACTGCATGTATAGCATCAGTTGTCAAATACATATTTTTGTGTTCATCTATTAAGCTCTGAAATTTGTGGTATGTTTAGTACAGGAAAAAAGCTTCTTGTGCAATAGCAGCATCCAGGAAAGATAGAACTGCAGTAGATAGTCATGGATGCACGAGTGAGGTAATGTATCCAACTTCTCAAGAAAACTCTTTTAAAGCATGTCTTATGACTGTCTGACAAATACCAAGTGAAAACCCAAGCCTACTAACATTACTTTCCCTAGTCATTCATTGGCCCATTTTAGTACCTCTAGCAATACAAATGCACCTATTTCTAGTGAGGACAATGTATTGTATTGTAACACTTGTAAGCATAACTGGTAATCAATGAAAAGCAGCCTAACCAAATGCATTGAAATATATAAAAAAGACAGATTCACTAATGAATCTAGGAAGGTATGCATTTTAAAACTGGTTTCATAGACAAGACATCTAAGTCAATAACATGAATCACAGACGTGAAAAGAGGAACAATTCAGAAAGACCAAAGGGAAACCACAAACATCTTAGTTTATTAATCCTGGATGGTAAAGAACAATCGTCAAAGGGGAGTGGGCTGTGTCCAGAGAATGTGTGTGCTTTTAATTTTCAAATAAAAGGCAATTTTGAGTTTAGGATGCTTATAATAGGGAGCTATAGTAATAACAGGTATCAGCAAAGGCTTCCATCTTGTACAAACTAAGAATTAGTAGCTGAAGTTTCAGTGTAGCAACGTGTGATAAGGTTGCCTGCTAGAGACTCTGGCTGGCTTAATTTTCTGATTCGTACTGCTTCTGTACATCCAGTCCCTCCAGGACCACTGTGATTCTATACATAACATGTAACTCATGGTTCTCCAGACTCTTCCTTGAGAAAAGCTTTCTCCATGTCTACATCATAGTATGTTTTATTTAGGAAAAGTATATTAATATATATATCTAATTAATTATATATTAAAAAATTAATATNCAGTTCTGGTCTTTTGTTACTTGGATGCTTGGTGCTGTAATCTACTGCCTGTTTCAGTGATGTCAGAGCTTGTCACACACACTGATCCTATGCTGTGAACCCACTATGTCATTGCATTGGTTTAGAAATACGCAGTTTCATTTCAGGTTTCTATTGTAGACTTTTCAAACATTATTTAACATCCTCCTCTACCTTCATGCAGGATTTGATTTTTGGGGAGTCATTTGCAAAAGAATCTATTATTTCTTAAGATAGTTATTGTACTGCATTTTGTGTATGTGTGTGACTTCTACAAGCTACTCCAGACAGACAAGAAAATTTAAGAGGAAGACTATTGAATGAATACAAATGAATACAATATTTTATCTCAAATCCTGGCAACGCTAGAATATAGGTTTTGCACATTCATGAGGTAACGTAGCGAAGGCCACGTGGCATCATGTACAGAAACACAATTAGAAGTCATTTCAGGCACTGAAACTCAGTCTTGAAAACTGGTTTCCATAGTTAAAATTATTACTGCAGTATGTCGTAAACTTTTCCAAAGCAGACATCAAATAAGACTATCGTTCCTTACTTGGTGATGCTGCTCCTTAATCAAATCACAGAACCACAGAATCTCAGAATCAGTGTTAGGGAATGAAAGAGACCTCAAAAGATCATCCAGTCTAACCTCTCTACCAGAGCAAGACCACCTAGAGCAGGTCATGCAGGAATGCATCCAGGCGGGTTTTGAATGTCTCCAGTGAAGGAGACTCCACACCCTCTCTGGGCTGCCTGTTCCAGTGCCCTGTCACCCTTCCTTCTGCCATACCATCCTTCCAGCCATTCAAACCTCTCCACTGTACTGTACATAGCAACTGAGCCTGCTGCAGAAGGACTTGGAAGAGAGAAAAGAATGTTATTTTCAGACAACTCACTGTAAGGCTTTGTGTAGAGACCTGTTCACCAAAAGAGAGTTTGTTGTGGAGAGCAGGAAAAAGTAGCCAACACTGGCGCTAAAGACATTCAGAGGGAACCAGAGACTTCTATCGCAGAACACTTTTAGTCTGGAATACTGTTACGGCATTTCCTTTGCCACAAAATCAGGAGCAGCAGCTTTTTACCACATAGTCTTGAATGTATATCCTGTTTTCTTTTACTAAAAAGTGGTTTTGATTCATAGCTCACAGTCAATAAATACAACCTAACCTTCTTCAGTATCTAACATTAACTGTCAGTAAGAAAGAATTATGTTTCTAGAATTATGTTTTTTCCTCCCAAAATTCAGTTGCTGTAATTTCAACAGCATTAGTCATACGTAAATTTAATAAAAGTATTTATGTCCATAAAGTTGGATTATTGGTACTTAGAAAAAAAAAAAAAAACCAAACCAAACGAAAACATAAAATCCAGGAAGATAGAATGTATTAATTAGTACATATAGATTTACAGTTTTAAAGAAGACTTCATAAACTATGTATTTATACTTGCTGGTGAAAGAAGATGCACTGTTACAACATTTGTGTCAGTATTTTGTTCTGAGAGTCTTAGGACATAGGCAAAGCAGCGCTTGTAGGCAGAAGTAGTGTCTTTTACTAGACAAGCAGGAAAAAGCTGAAAAATAATTTAAAAAATATCCTAATAACTTCTGAACTTTTAACTCTCATTCAGCCATGAAATATGCTGCTTCAATTTCAGGCCTGGGAAGGGTTTCTGAGCAAACGTTGGTTGTTTTGTTTTGTTTTGTTTTTTTTCTGTTGGTACAATCTGGTTTTCCTAAATTACCTAATTTTCTCTTATAGGTCATTCTTATGCAAGAGGCTAAAAGTAATTAAATTTGCAGGATGAAAACATGGCACAGGCACTGCTGGCACCACCAGGACCTGAAAGCTTCCGCTACTTTACTAGAGATTCTCTTGCAGCTATTGAAAAGCGTTCTGCAGAAGAAAAAGCTAAAAAGCCCAAGCAAGAACATACAGATGATGATGATGAAAATGGTCCAAAACCAAACAGTGACTTGGAGGCAGGAAAGACTCTGCCGTTTATTTATGGTGACATACCTCCAGGAATGGTGTCTGAACCTTTGGAAGACTTGGACCCATACTATATCAATAAAAAAGTGAGTGAAGAGTATTTTGCACAAATAGAGTACAATTTTATGCACCAGAAAAGTTTAATGACTAAATATGACAGTTTGAGCCATCAAGCCACTAAATATGCAGAAACATGTTTTAATTTAAATTTAATTTAAAATTATTTAATGTTTAAATAGTTCAAAAATTATTAATGTGTTTCTGTATTGTGGCTCTTTCAACCTCAATTGAGTTACTTGTTATTTATTTCATTGTAAGGGAGACATAACTTCCTTGAGCTTGCCTGAACTTCAGAACATGACTGAATTTTCCTGATTTCAATGTAGCAATAAGACTGGATATGACAAATGAGGTGTTCAAAGCATGGTTTTGCAGTGGAGATGGTTGTAGATAACAGGTAGCATTCATCCAAGTTAGTGAAATAAAGGCCTGTAAGTGTATTCATTGCTTCTGTTATAGCTATATAACTTACATAAACATATATCGATATATGTATGTATTATATCTATCTGTCTCTCTATATGTAGCATACAGAGACTGTAAATCTTGAGTCATATAAAGCTACCACTATAGAAACTGTTTATTGAGGTGTTTGGGATAACTATGATAGATGTCTGCTACTCAACTGTCAAGCAGAAGTCTGTGGTAGACATAACAGAATAGCTGGGTTTTGAGGAAGGAATCAAAAAAAAACCCCAAACCCACAGGTTTTTTGTTCTGAAGACTAATTGAGAATTTTCATATAGAAAAAGCAGAGTGAAGAGTTACATGTTGTGAGAGAAAAGTGATGTGCCAGAGTTGTATGTGTGAGGATATAACACAACTGGACTATTAATAACATAGCTGTGCTCCATGAATAAAATTAACTTTTGAAAGAGGTGTATTTCCCCTTCTGATTTGCACAGTCATATCATGATATGCAAGCCAGAGACTTGGGGATAGAAAGATTAGTTCAAATACATTCATTCAAATAAAATGTTTGCTCCTTAACTTTTTTAAAAGGCAAGATTGGCAGTAGAGTGTATGGGGGTTTGGTCTTGTAGCAATGATGCATACAATTTGGAAATGACTTAACAGAAAGATAAGGAACAAAATAAGTGTATCTCCATAGCTGGGATTAGTTTTAGACTGTGCTAAACTTCTCCAAAATCTGAAATAATCCAGCATGAGAACAGCTAAAGACACTTTATGTCCTGCACAGATTAGTAAAAAGTGCACCCAACAGTGAGAGTTAATTCTCTTCTGTACTCTGCTTTTTTTCCCTGCATACTCCTTTAGCAGCATCAAGATGTTCCCTCAGTTCCTGATAGACCAGCGAAATGTTGTGGGTAAGGAGAGTGAAGGAAGATGAAGCTGTGGATAGTAACCCTACATTTAGACATGCAGAAGGTGTTTTATGAACAAGTGCTTGGGATTCTTTTTTATTATCTCTCTGAAACTGAGAAGGAAATGGACAGAGTCACTCTGATGACAGCTCAAAGTATTCCAGGGTGCCACCAAGAGAAGGAACTTGATGTTGAGCAATGATAAAAAAAAATGAAGATATATAATATCTCAAACTGTAAAGAAACTTACTTTCTTTATTAGGAAAACAATCATCCCAATACTACACTCACTTCTGTGGCTAAATTTGTGGTTGCCTTTGGTTCACAAAACTATTTTTAAAATGATGGTTTCAGTAAAAGGAACAAAACCCAAAGCAGAATCCATACATAACTGCATAACCTAACAGATGCCAGAGTTAAAAGAAACAGTGCTGTAGATAACAGAAATATTAAGGAATTATTTTAAAAATGAAAGAGAACGAGTGTTGTCCAGGATTATTTTATTTACATGGTTTTGGTTATGTCTATGATTCTAGTCAGATTCTGATTTGCAATATCATTATGTGCACTAAATCCTTCTCTTGACTAGTTGCAAGGAAACACAGGAATAAAGTTGCAAAAATAATTTCAGTTTTAAGTTTTCTAAACAAGTCTTGTACAAATGAAGTATTAGATAACCTAAAAAGTATTGAAGGACACTTTCCAACCTACAATGATAAGAAAAGGTGGTCAGTATTTTTGGAACAGAGAAGTAAAAACTCAGACTACTGATGAACCTGTCTATGACAGTAATTAGTGAACTGAAGAATATTTTATTGTCTTTTTTGACATCTGTATTTATGTTATGTACCAGCCTAATGTGCTCAACAGAAAACAAATGGACAACTTAAACGATGAATTACAATTAGTTATCTCCCATCCAGTTTATTGCAGAAACTACTCTTAATCAGCAGCTTGCCAATGCAGAGAAAATCATACATGAACTGTAGTCTGCCTTCAGGCTCTGCTGCAGCTGTGACCTTGGGACAGGAGGTATCTTTCTAGCATTTCTAGCCAGGACTGTAGGGCAGTGAGAAATGCCGAGTGCAAGTTCCTTCTCTGTCATCCTCAAAGTTATGCTTGATGCTATTTGGTCAGCAGGCACTGGCAACACTCCTTTACCTATTTTCTTTCCCACTCTAGAGAGGCTGCTTTCTCTCTCAGAGATGCAGGCCAGATAGGTAGTAAAGGCCATGGAGAGGGCAGCATTTTTCTGATCATAACCAAGTTTTTACAGAGAATGGAAATCAACATGAAGAACAGTGATACTATAAAGCTCTGCTGAGGGCATAACAAAGACTCTATTATGGTAACACAAAGCAGAGCCATTAACATTAACAAAGAGCAAAAGGAACGAAGAATAGTCATGTCCTGAAGAAATTTCAAACCATACCAAAGATGCAAGTAAACCTCACACACAAATACACTTGGAATAAAAATGAAAACACTTAGGCAATGACTGCCAACAGGAACAGAATGAAATGATCACGAATCATAGGTTTATAAGGTCAAATTTTAGAAGGTAACTACCAGAATTTGGTGCTCATACATTATATAGTGAAACAGGGGGGTTTTGAAGAAAAGATTTCTTGTAATAGGATGCCAGACTCTGGCATGTGCTTGTCTTCGACTGCTCAAGATTATGTCAGATGGCAATTCATTAATCTCTTTGGTTTTTTACAGATACATTTTTTGAAGATACATATAATTGATATTGGTAGCATTTAAATATCTAAAATTATATTATGGTTACTTGTTTAGTGACAGGTGTTTGGCCTTGTCATCATATATATGTGTATATAATTCTGTCATGTATTTGTTCCAAATCCCAGCTGGCATTTAGAACTGGTATTTTGCTATTTTGTTTTTAGTTTGTGTTTGCACACAAGGTATAATGTACTTGATAATTTGAAGCTCTGATTTTGATCAAATACTTCATTAGAAATAAAACTGAAAATATGAAAATTATGAAGCTGCATTTTGCTGTTATTGATAAACTGATGTTGGTGCTGATAGTTCCCACCAAGTTCAATAACACCAGAATTCAGCCCACATGCTGAGAAGTTTAGGGAACTGGAGAAATGGCTGTGGAAGCCTTAATCCACTGTATTTATAGAAATCAGTTATTTTCCTATCACAAGTGAAAAGCAGAATGGAACTTGAACCTCCCAGGCAGACAACACAATCCTTTAGAAAGAGGTAAAGACATTTATGTAGTCAGCACTGTATTTAATTTTGTATTTCTTTTTTTTTTTTTTGCAGACTTTCATAGTATTGAATAAGGGGAAGGCAATTTTCCGATTCAGTGCCACATCTGCCTTGTACATTTTAACTCCTTTTAATCCCATCAGAAAAATCGCTATCAAGATTTTGGTACATTCATATCCTTTTTTCTTAATGTTGTCATTTAAAATTATTTAATTACTGAAATAATACTGCTCATATGGATATACAAATTCTGTCCATGTAAGTGTGCCATGCTAAGTAAACATATGATGATCACTCTAGAAGGGCAGCAGTATCACATGTGAATTGCAGTATGATCTTCATTCCTACTGAGAGAATTCTCTGCTGAGCCACCTAGAGCCATCAGAGTTTAAATATTAGGCTTTATATACAAAAGGAGACCTGATCCCATAGTAAACCCTGCGGCTAAGGCCAAATTAGTAACAAACCATTGCACTTGAACATATCTAAGGTTATGCTTTACCAAGACCAGTAGTACTATTCATAAACTAGACTCACTTAGCAAGGACAAAAGAGTGTGAATAAAGAACTGCTTTTTCAGGAATACTTTTTCTTCATTGTATTTTCAGCATTGAGGTAGGTGCCCTATAAAAGAGCCAGGTCAGAATAAAGGAGAATATTTTCAAATATATTTCAATCATGTCCAAAGAACAACTCAAGCGTAAAGAACCAACATCTGCCTTAAGATCTTTTAGAATAATCCCCCTGAGTTCAATGAGCAATTATTCAGGTACTTGTTACGTATTTGTATAGATTTAAGGATATGCTTAAGTTTCATTTAAATTGTCAAACTCTCATAACAGTAATGCATTGTTTTACAGTAAGTGCGCCATAATGTGCCAGATGTCAGACCATTTAAAATAGATACAATTATGTACAAAGCTTCATTTTTGGATTTTATTTATAATGTCACACCCTTTATACATACTTCTATACACTTAATATTTTTAATTATTTATAAGACTATCAGATTTTCTTGGATCTACCTGCCTTAACTATAATTACCTTATTCAGCATGCTTATTATGTGCACTATTTTGACCAACTGTGTATTTATGACCATGAGTAACCCTCCAGACTGGACAAAGAATGTAGAGTAAGTTAAACATTTTTGCGTCTTTATTTTTACATCTTTATTTTTGTGACTCCAAACAAGAAGCATTTGTGGGAAGCTGCATGGCAGAATGGGCTCTTCCAGAGTCATAAAGAATCATAATCCATGAGATAACCAATATCTTTCTGTTTCACTCCTGAAGAATTTAGGTGGATAAGAGTAATGCCTTGTTTTTTTTAAAGTTATGTCTTAGGAATATCTGAACTTCTACTGTGAAGTATAAATATGAACTCTTGTAACTTAGGTGTTTGTTCTGAGATGTAAATTGGAAAGGGAGCTCCAGAATTTCAAATGTGCATATGAAGTTGTTGCATGTCATTGGTAAGGCCAACCACATATTGCTTGAGTATCCATGATCTTCACACAGTGGGACATTAGTTGTGACTAGCTGAAGTGCAAGTTACAGCAAGCATAGGCAACACCCAAACTACAAGAAACCCAAACGGCTGAGGAAATGGCCTTAACTATGAAGCAGTAATAAAGAGTAGACAGAAGTATGAAAACCACATCTCTGCTCTCTTTTTTTGTTCATGGTTATACATGCATGTTTGTTCTCTGACAAAACATAGATGCACGTTTTCCTTTGAAGGAAATACACTATTTTATGTGAAATCACACACTACTCATGGGAAAAAAAAAAAGATCTAGTCACTTGTGGCTTCTTCCATTCCCTCCTGTCCTCCAATAGTCATTATTGATTTATATTTATTTATTTCACTGCATTAAAGAACCTCCCTTTGAATGTGATATTTAGAAACTGCACTCTATCCACCTGTTCCCAGTATGCTCAACAGTGATTATGGCTTGTTAGGGTTTCTGAGAGTCTGAAAGGAAAGGAGTAGTGTCTGTAAGTAGATTTCCTTTAGTCTGAAGATCTGCAAAGGTCTACATCACTCTCAGGAAGTCCCTGCATTGGACTGGTTATAGCTGACTATTCTATGCTTTTAAATTTATGTCATTCCACTATCAGGTAAATTTGTAATCAAGCTCCCTATCCTCAAGAAAAACAGTCTGGGCATTATTTCTTATGTTTAACACTTATTCATTAAATAAACCTGTATTATAGACATGAGTATAGTTATTATTCAGAACTGATTTTCACAAAACTCTCTGATTAAATACAAAACAAAAAACACAACAACAAAGCAAAACAAAAAAACAACTCCCAAAACCAACCAACCAACCAAAACTGAACTAATTTTTTTTGGTAGCACTTAAATCTATCTACGTGCAAGCAAGGAAGCAGCCACTTGAGTGTCAGAGAGTGTACATAAAAATATTGAAGTCTGAAATGTGTCTGTAAATGCTACAGCCTGAAATTATTTGTAAGCACAAAAACTGAGATTAAGTCAACCTTTTAGAAAATTAATAGCATCTATGCGTCAGGTTCAAATTTCACCTACTGAAAAAACATTAAGTACTTAAGTGTCTGGGGAGAGTTAAGTTAAGGGTTTCCTCCTTTCAATTCTACATACTTTTCATGTAAGCCATCTTTGGTAAAGAATGGCGCTGTCTACAAGCATTAAGTATGCAAAAATCTACTATTCCTGCTCATGCTTTTCAGGTACACTTTCACTGGAATTTATACCTTCGAATCACTTATCAAAATTCTTGCAAGGGGCTTCTGCTTAGAAGGTTTTACTTTTCTGCGAGACCCGTGGAACTGGCTTGACTTCAGTGTCATTTTAATGGCGTAAGTGGTTCAAGAACTTTTTAAGCTTTTAGGGCATGAAATTAGTGGCAAATATTATTGATAAATATATTGATTTAAAAGTATTTAATTTCTGCAACCTGCGAAGTTTCACGGTATGACACATTTTGGTACTCATAATTCACAGTAAAATATGGCAGAAGCCAACACAGGGTGTCAACTGTTTGTATAATTACTGCCGAGGGACACTAATTTCATGTCCTACATTTTTCTGCTTACCAGAATGGAAGCCATCCCTTTGACTTCAGGTCACCATTCTATTACAAGCTAATTAGTTTAATTAATTGTTCAAATAAAAATGGATTTTTACTTCAATTAAACTTAAGCAAGTTTGATGAATATTAATAATTATAAAAGTGAGGTGTAGTTAAGAGACAGGTAAATTTTTAAGTATGATTGCTAATGTTGCCACAGGTTTTGAAGACCCAGGTAATTAATATAAGCTCTGCCTCAATTCTGAATAACTGTGATTTAATCCTACAGGTATGTAACAGAATTTGTAAACCTAGGCAATGTTTCAGCTCTTCGAACTTTCAGAGTATTGAGAGCTTTGAAAACTATTTCTGTAATCCCAGGTAAGAAGTAGTTGGTGTAAGGTGTTAGGCCCCTCGCATCTCCAACTGTTATTTGTGTGTTGTCATTGTGTTTGTGTGTGAACTCCCCTATTACAGATATGTGACAGAGTTTGTGGACCTGGGCAATGTCTCAGCGTTGAGAACATTCAGAGTTCTCCGAGCTTTGAAAACAATATCAGTCATTCCAGGTGAGAGCTAGGTTAAACACTGAGGCTGACTGTTCCATTGAAGTCGAATTCACTTCTTTTGAGCATAAGTCTTGCTGTTTGCTGCTCATGCTGCCAAAAAAAAAAAAAAAATTTTAAAAGGCATGAATCATGAACCTGGGTTATGATTCTTTGCCTTTTCAGCATTAGCTTCTTTTATTTTGCAAAATCAGCCTTTGAGTTTAACAGTTTCTTGCATGAAACACAAAATCCAAGATCTATGGGTTACTTTGCTTTAGTTTTCCTCATTCTATTACAATAAGTCGTCTCTTTTCCATTAAAAAAGCTTTAGCGCTATGGCTTTCTTGATTTTGAATGTTTTAATTTATTTTACCACTTAAAATTAATATTAGCCTTAAATAAAAACACACAGCAACACAAAAAGATAGCAAAAAGGAGAAAAGTATTGCACGGGAAATTTTATCAAATGGAAATGCTGCTTTTTCTTCAAAATTCTTTGCTATTCTATCTCATTCTATCTTTATTATGTTGTTAAGTCATATTTAATTTTAACTGAATCATTAGCAGAATATTAAATAGAGAAAAAATTAAGAAATAAAATCAAATCTTTAACAGGAAAGCATGACTGATAATACTTTCTGCTTGAGAATAACATATATTCAATTTACTGGGATGTTTGTACATTGCATATTCATAAAAACAAATCTTTTTCTTTCATTCATCTTCACAAGCTTGGAGGCTGCTCACGAAGCTTCACTTTTTGAAAAATACTTATTTCTTTTTAAGTGTCTGCATGATTACTTCATTATATGGGAAGGGCAAAGATACTCTTTGATAAACTATGCATCTTTTCTCTTTGCAGGCTTGAAGACTATTGTAGGAGCCCTAATTCAGTCTGTGAAGAAGCTCTCAGATGTAATGATCCTGACTGTGTTTTGTCTGAGTGTATTTGCACTAATAGGGCTGCAGCTGTTCATGGGCAACTTGAGGAATAAATGCCTGCAGTGGCCTCCAGACAATTCTACTTTTGAAATAAACATAATTTCCTACTTTAACAGCACAATGGATGAAAATGGTACATTTGTTAATATGACAGTGAGCACATTTAACTGGAAGGATTACATTGAGGATGAAAGTAAGAATGTCTAATATGACTATTTTTTATATATTTGTGGCTATAGCATGTAACTGTGATCAAAGGACACTGAATGGTTTATATTTCTGCCTTATGTAAAACTGCCTGCTATCACTGACTTACAGATCAAATACGTACAATAAACAAGTATTGTAACCAAAAAGGTTTCTAAACAAACTAGAAAGTGATCAGCAGATAGCCACTTGATTTTATAACAATTTCTTTTAATTTTGCTCTGTAGTGCCTCCAGGTTCATTTGCTTTATTCATATGTATTTCTAATGTTTTCTTCACAGCTCATTTCTACATTTTGGAAGGACAAAGAGATGCGCTCCTCTGTGGTAATAGCTCTGATGCAGGGTAAGACTCTTTCAAACAAATGTCTGTTGTGTTACACAGAAAAAGCAGTAATATGGGACTTATCTGTAGCAGGTGCAACTCCAGATTTAGCAGTGTTACAGAACCTGCATAATTTTGCTGCTACACAGTGATTTCTTGCTTAAGTAAAAGTATTTTA
This sequence comes from Ramphastos sulfuratus, assembly GCA_013399055.1. Lineage (NCBI taxonomy): Eukaryota > Metazoa > Chordata > Aves > Piciformes > Ramphastidae > Ramphastos > Ramphastos sulfuratus. The sequence goes on from WBNM01002910.1 coordinate 15,972, forward strand.
CTCTCTGTCTAAACAAAATACTCATTAACAGCCTTTCTTCCTGTTTGATTGGAAAATTATGTTGGCGTTAATGATAAAATCTGAACTCTTGTAAAATCTATTTTGGAGATATACTGACTGAAGAAATTTGAATAAAAGTAAAGGTTAGAGTTGAGAAAGAGAATACATAAAATATTAAGAAAGCACAATAGCAACTTCATAGATAAAGGCTGAAACTTTCTCTTTACACCTACCTCTTTCATTGCTGGCCAATTCTGCCACAGATATATGCCCAGTTATTTGCCTAGAATTTTGAGCTGAGGTGTCAGACACCTAACTGGCAACAGTGAAGAGGCTTACTTAAAAAAGATACACCTCAGTATTATGCAGGAGATCCCTAACAGTACAATTTGATTTAGTTAGTAGTATTGTTTAACCTGTCTGTAACATTAACAACATTTTAGCAGTTATTTCCACCAGGAAACTACTCATTTGGAATAAATATTCTATTTGCAAAAAGTGATTGAGGACAATTTAAACCGGTTTCAACTAATGAATGATGGAAAGTGTATCTTTCATTTACTTTCTTTTTAGTACGAAGTTTAGGACTTTTATAGAAATGAGTTTAATTGTAATTTGTCGATTGCCTGGGGGGAAATAGTGCAAATTATTCCAGAAGATAATAAATATGTTCTGGAAGAAATTACAACTAAGACTAAGTACTTCCTGTTTGGTTTTCACATAGGCAGTGTCCAGAGGGATATATATGTGTGAAAGCTGGTAGAAACCCCAACTATGGTTACACAAGTTTTGACACCTTTAGCTGGGCTTTTTTGTCACTCTTCCGGCTAATGACTCAAGACTTCTGGGAAAACCTCTATCAGCTGGTAAGACATTTTTATGACATAAAAAGTAAACTGTTGGTGACATAAAAAAATGTGTAAAGAAGCTTATTTGTACATGAGCTGAAAGCATAATGCTGTTGCAGTAACAAGGATAAGTGGTAAAATAATATACAGATGTGCTTTCTATTCCCTAGACACTGCGTGCTGCTGGGAAGACATACATGATATTTTTTGTTCTGGTGATTTTTCTGGGCTCTTTCTATCTGATTAACTTGATCCTGGCTGTGGTTGCCATGGCCTATGAAGAACAGAATCAAGCAACCATGGAAGAAGCAGAACAGAAAGAGGCAGAATTTCAACAGATGCTGGAACAACTGAAGAAGCAACAAGAAGAAGCTCAGGTAATGATGGAAATTGTGCTTTCTGAACAGTCCTATTCCTAAGGCAAGGATAATAATCTTTTATGAATTAGAACATGTATAGTTTGTGCACTGAATTGCAGGAAGAGCCTTGTTTACCACACAAATGATAAAAGTGGAAATAGACAAGGAAAATCAGTAACTAAACAAATGGTAAAAAAAGAAAGCTAATGGTACAAAAAGAATGCTACTAAATTCACCAAAGGACAGTGAAAGTAAAAGTATTTACGATAAGTGTCCTAGAAACCTGAATTTAAGTAGTCATAGTCCATGATGCTTTTTTGTTACAGATGTTATGAACATCACAAAAAAAGTTCAGTGGCATTACTTCTGATTTATGGTCAAAGTGAGAATTGCCAGGCTTGCTGTACTTAATAATTCTTCCTTAATATGCAGAAATGTATAGAGAAGGACTGTAATCAGTATTCTTTTAGGTTTATATCCAGCAAGGTATTTAAGTATATCCCTATCTCAAGCACACTGAAGTCAATCAGTTTACATATCCTTAGAGCAGACTATCAATATTTATAACAAATATATCCAGAATTATTTTAAAATAATCTTTGTTTTCTTTGAAAAGAGAAGAAAAATATTTAAAGGTTTTTGAGAAAAAGACATTTTTATGGATACTTTAGTGTGAGGTTTTCTTATCTGAAAGTAAATATATGGAGGAATTCAGCTCCCTAAGTGAGACATCTGACTAATTTCTGGACTGAATTTCTATTTTTTCATTTCACCTGTAGCCATTTTCAACAGCACATTTATAAAATTCTACTGAATTAGAATCTTTTATGAAACTATAGTTTTGGTGGTATTTTACAGCTTTACTAAGTTAGAATGGTCTATAAAATGCTAAAAGAAAGTGAAGCTCTCTGTCTTTTACTTGAAAGCTTTATGGATGACCTGTGAAATGTAATTAGTGTATCTTTGGTTTAGTCATTAAACCTTAACATTGCCAATTCATTAAAGAAAAAGCAGACTCCTGAAAAATTCAAATTAAAAAAAAAAAAAGGTTAAATATCAGCAAAGAGTACTTAAACAAAAATTTGATGTTTTTATCCATGTAAGGATCTAAATTGTATTATATCATAGAATCATAGAATGGTAAGGTTGGAAGGGACCTCAAGGATCATCTAGTTCCAACCCCCTGCCATAGGGACACCTCCCAATATCAAAAGATATCAGGAGGCTTACCTAGATGTTCATGCATTTGAAAATGAGAACAAAGATGAAGCTGATCCAGAGTTAGGAAGAAGAACAGAACCAGATGAAACAGAGATTACAAGGAAGGTTTGATAAAGGCCCTAGAAAATTATTACTTTTTTAAACAAGTGACCACACAATTCATTATAAGAGAAGCAGTAGTACAGTAAAGATCTCTTTTGTATGTGAAAATACAAAGTATTCATTACAAAGTGGATCATTGAGCTGCTGAATTGATTGTTGAGACAGAAATGAGTGTGGGACCCATCTCTTCACTCCCTTGACAATGAATCTATTAATCCACAAACCTAAGTCATCACAGAAGTCTTTGTATTGCTCCACTTATTTGACTTTTACTGTTGGTATTATGGAGTAGATGGGTGATGACTTAGCATCTGCTGCCTTTGTTTCTGTTACAGCATTTGAAGGATGATATTCTGAAACAAGTGTGACAACATTTTGAGTAGTTTTTTTTTAACTGATAAACACTTCAGAATGCTTTCAATACTCCTAGCAGAAAATGTCTGTATCGAGTCAACTTGTATACCATGGGTTGTATACTGTGGCACTGAAAGCCATAAATTCTTACGAGGAGCTTTCAAACTATCCTTTCCTGCTGTAGAGAGATACCTCATAATTCTTGAAATACTTGGCACTGAATATAATGTATTTGGCTGGCTACATTTCTAGTCATCTTGCTTATATAACCCAAATTTCTTGCCATTTATCACTCTTTTTTGTAAGATCACGGCAACTTACCATCTTCCCAAACATATTTTCCACTGCAGAATTTCATAGCAATCTCTCAGATAGTTCTTTCTTGGAAGAGTTCTGGACACATTCTCAAATTTTCCTTTATTTGATAACTAAATGAGCTGATTTCCCTAATGAATGGAGTCAGGTAGGCTGACCACTGTATTTGAAGATACCGGTCCTGAGTTTTGGGATGGCTCTTTGTGTATCTCTTTCCAACAGAAAAGAAACCCAGACTTCTCCTTGTCTCAGTCTGCAGCAACTGCAAGTAATAAACGTACCTTTGTATCTATAGAAAAGACCTCAAATGCCGTTACAGTGGGAAATGTGGGAGGGGAAGCAAGAAGAGGGAGGAACAGATTGAAGATACACATAGTGTCTGTGCCTGTTGCCAGAGAAGAGAGAAAGAGGGGGAGGAGATTATCCTTGCTGTGAAGACAGCAAGGAATGACTATATTCAACTACTTGCAGACTGCTAGTTGGATTATAATATATTAACCCCTATAGTGGATGATAGAGATGAGTTTTCTCTGTAAGGACTTGGAAGGAGTCAGCTGAGGTGGAGCATGATGTGGGGCTTTTCTTCAGAGAAAATATGGAAACATCTATACTTCATACTTTTCTGACTATCTTAATTTCAGACCAGTATCTTGTGCAATGAGTCTTTAAGGAATAGTGATGCTATTGTTCTGTTGAAATTTATGCTTCAAGTCTCTTGCTATGAGGACCTATACTACTCAACAGTTTATCTACAGTTCAATTTGTCTGTGTGTATTTGCATACTGAAGGATGTGCAACCAGCAGTATTACCACAGTGATAATAAACCCAGTTGACAAAAGCCTATACAGTTGTTCATTGTTAACCTGTTAAGAATACCTTGTTTTGTAACCTGACAGGCAACAGCGGCAGTAGCAGCAGCATCAATTGCATCGAGGGATTTCAGTGGTGTAGGGGGATTAGGAGAACTCTTGGAAAGCTCTTCAGAAGCATCAAAGTTAAGCTCAAAGAGTGCTAAAGAAAGAAGAAACCGAAGGAAGAAAAGAAGACAGAAAGAAATGTCTGAAGCAGAGGACAGAGGAGATACTGATAAGTTCCCCAAGTCTGAGTCAGAAGACAGCATCAGAAGGAAAAGTTTTCGCTTCTCCACTGAAGGAAGTCAACTGACTTATGAAAAAAGGTTTACATCTCCTCACCAGGTACAGCATTGTTTATTGAATCATGTATGTCTACTCTAACTTGGGTTTGAATCACATTACAGCAGCTTTACATATTGCAATTTTTGTAAAGAGTGAAGAAGTGGCAGTACTGTTAACAGTGTTATGGTTTGATATGCTTTGACCCATTCTACTAGCAAAGGGATAAAAAGAACATACCAATAAAAAAACTTAATTAAACCATTTCTGAAAATGTATTTCTGAAGATGTATCTGGTACACTGAAGAAGGAATCAAAGACTATTTCTTTAGTACCCATATATTTGCATTACTTGACCATAGGCTGTCTGCTCCGCATCCGTTTCAAAACTATTCAAACGTGAGGGTTCTTTAGCAGACCACATCATCATTACCCTGCGTAGGAAATTCCACATTACCATTAGTTTCTATTTGTTTCCTTAAGTATCTTATTTAAAGGGGAGATCATATGAAAATTAGCTTTAGAGCTTCACAGTGTTTGGGCTTATATTTCTAAGAATTCAGTCATACTGTTCTTTTTCACTAGAAACTCATTATTCAAGACGGAGAATTGTTGCAATCATAGGAAAAAATAATTTAGGAAGGACCTCTGGAAATCATTTACCCCAAACTTAAGAGCTCTACTGCCTTAATCAAAGAAATCTCTTCCATCATTTAAGGATAGCTTTGTCCATTTCAAGTCTACATGCAGTTATAGATAGCAAACATTCCATAGCTTTATTAACACACAGTAAAACATGTTTGCATGTGTTTCTTCATACTCTGGAACTGTCAGAAAGCTCTCAACCTGTCATGAAGAACTGTGAAACTTTCACAGAAACCTAAGAAGGTTAGAAAAGCAAGGCATTTAATTTTGACAGCATTAAAATTAAATGTGAATTCATGTTTCAGAATATAGAATTAGAATTCATTAAAATCAATTAAAATCTGCCCTAATGAAGCTGCATCTGGAATATTGTGTCCAGTTCTGGGCCCCTCAGTTCAAGGAAGACAGAGAACTATTTGAAAGAGTCTGGCATAGAGCCACAGAGATGATTAAGGGAGACATCTGCTTTATGAGGAAAGGCTGAAGGAGCTGAGTCTCTTTGGCTTGGAGAAGAGGAGACTGAGAGGTGACCTCATTAAGGCTTATAAATATCTGAAGGGGAAGTGTTGGGATGACAGAACCAGGCTCTTCTCAGTGATATCCAACAATAGGACAAGGGGCAACAGGTGCAAGATGGAGCACAGGAGGTTCCATGTAAGCATAATGAAAAAAAATTTAACCATGAGGGTGACAAAGCACTGCAACAGGCTGCCCAGAAAGACTGTGGAGTCTCCTTCTCTGGAGACATGCAAAACCTGCCTGGATGTGTGACCTAGTCTAGGTGATGCTACTTTGGTAGAGGGGTTGGACCAGGCGATGTTTTGAGGTCCTTCCAACCCCAAAAAAATGAAATGGAGCAATAGAGAGGAAAAAAATAAGCTTAAAATGCCATGAATCACTCTGCAGATGGAAAATAAGTGATCATCTGAAACAATTTTTTTTTTAAAATAATTTAAAATTTTCAAATACAAAGAGACGTGTTCAACCAAATAATCTTATTGAGGACAATTTATCAATTAAAGATTGTTTTAGTAATTTTTTATGCAGTTGCAAAAATGCTTTTGGCCAAATGTTGCCTGTATGTAAGTGAAACAGAACTGAGTTGCCAGAGGAGTGGAAGGATTAGGGGCAATAGAACCAGATGAAAAAAGAGGTGGTTTGATCTGTTAGCCATGCAGCTACACCCCTGGTGAAACAAGGTGGAATGTAGTAGATAATCTGATATTCTGTAGAATATAGTAGATAGTCTGACCAGTTAGCCCCTCTAGAGGCTTTGTCATTTCACACTATATTCCATGTGCAAGCTTTTCCCTCATAACTTACTTTATGGGAGCGTGTTGGCACATATATCTCTGCCTCTATATGTGTTAGAATTGCAGCCTTTTAAACTTGTATCTTTTGTCTCAATCCAGCAGGGACTCCCTGAGCAGGCAGTACTCCTCCCAAATCCCTGAGGGGCCTGATCCATTTAGCTGTGCTCGGATAATGATAACACATACTGAAAAGATTGGACTACAAATAAAGCATAGCAGCCATGGAAACATTCTCTAAAAAAAACAAGGGTAGCTGCGGTAGTCAGATGAAACCTAGTGATCATGTGATTTTTTGAGACTCTAGGTTGGCCAAAAGCATTTACAAAGAAAAGTACAAAGGGGGTAGTAATTAGTTTACCACTTTGTCACAATTCAGTGTCATGCTCTATAGCAGCTAGAGGATTTTTTTAGATAAAATTATCTTTCAGTATAAGAAAAACAGCACTTTTTCTCCAGCCAAGTTTACATAAATGGGTTAGCAAAACCATTTGGCTGATATTCTTCAAGTAACTCAGCCTGAGGCTGACAGCCAGCATAGAAAATTTCATCACATATTAATAAAATCTGGTATAGCTGTAAGAAACAAAAATAAATCTCATAATGGTAAATACCTGCCAGCCTTGTAAGAGGCAATACCACCCGTTTAGTGCACACATTATGTGTGAGTGTATACATCTCAGTATGCATATACAGAGATACATGATATTTGTATATATATTCAGTGCTCAGTTTTCACAGTATTAACATAGGCTTATATATTATAGTGTAGTTTTCACTTTAATTATACTGGGATAAGAACTGCTGCTATTATGTGTGAGCACTTCCCACCAGCTAAACAAATGAAAAATTGAGAAACGTCTCAAAACAGGTTTTTGATGTGCCAAGATACAAAGATTTGTACAAAGGCAGAATTGAAGAAAGCTTAATGCAAGGTTTCTTTTTTCCACAATTAGTACTCTTTTTATTTATTCATGAATGATGTTAATAAAATATGCAGCAAGGGAGAGAACATTCCATTAACCAGCTTGCGCTGTAATTAAAAGATGAATTACCAACAATCACTGGTTTATTTTTCTCATTTATAAGAGGATATCTTTAGGTAACTGTGTCCTTGGTGAATGTCTGCTTTGAGCTGCCTGATGGCCAAGTGGTGCCTCCTGGTAGGTGGGCAGCCTTCTATAGCCCCCTGATTGCTACTAGGCTACAGAGAACTACATGTTCACACTGCACCTCCAGAGCTTCCCCAAGCTGTTGCCTCTGTCTTCTAGTTTTAGAGTACTGCTTGTGTTGTTCCCACCCTATCGAGCCTATTATCAAGGGGGTAGAGAGCTTTTTACATCAGTTTAGACTGAATTTAATACCAAACTTAAGACCATTTTTGCCTCTAGCAAACAGAATAAAAAACGGTGGTCAGTGAGTGCTATCAGTTGTTATCCCTAGGCATCCAGGGGACAAAGAAGGGAAAAAAAGTAAAAGCTACTTAGCTCTGTCCTCTAATAGAGAAGGAATAAAAGATAAACACCTACAAACCATTGATAGTCATGTTGAGAAACTTTTTTGTTCAGAAGTGTCCAACCTTACTTCTGTTTTCTACACAAGTTTTCCTCAGCTCTGCTACTTTATCTTAAAAAGAATTTCCCCCTCTACTTCAAGTCCCCTAATAAGCATATTCCTCTAATGGCCTCACCAATACTTTTGAAGAAAAAAAAAATCTCTATCCTGTAAATACTTTCTGAAAAGCTAAGAACTTAGAACTTCTGTTCTAATGCTGTTTTGATTTGGTTTGGTTTAAATCTTTTACAGTCTTTATTAAGCATTCGTGGCTCCCTGTTCTCACCAAGGCGCAACAGCAAAACAAGCATTTTCAGTTTCAGAGGTCGTGCAAAGGATATAGGATCTGAAAACGACTTTGCTGATGATGAGCACAGCACGTTTGAAGACAATGAGAGCAGGAGAGATTCTCTCTTTGTTCCAAATCGACATGGAGAACGGCGCAACAGTAACATTAGTCAGGCGAGTGTGTCATCTAGAACGGTACCAGCCCTTCCAATGAATGGGAAGATGCACAGCACTGTGGATTGCAATGGGGTAGTTTCTTTGGTTGGGGGACCTTCAGCTCTAACTTCACCTACTGGTCAGCTTATACCAGAGGTAATTATTACAGTTCAGTTCAGGCATGGAATTTTTTTCTTTCTGCTCACCTCTGCATGCCTTATAATTTGTTAAATGTCTGAAAAATAACTTCCAATAGTGTCTAAGTAACAACGTAAGTGAGAAAGTCCTCAAACTCCTATGTCTGAGCCTCAGTGAAGTATTATATTTTCTTTACCTTCAGCAAGAGATCTGCACATAGAAGGAAAAAAGCATAAACTGAATTTGATGATCTGTATATAGTTTCACCTCATCAACATAGGTAGACATTTGATATATAATTAAGAATATAACTTGAAAATATGTATGGGAAAACACTTGCAAATTAAGCAGAATGCAATTACTATTCCCATGTTAGTTAGCAGAAATACCCCTTGCTGAACTGATCTTGAAGAAATTTTTATCATAACTTTGATGGGAAATGTATGTGCAATTCCTGTGTACCTTTCCAATTGTAATTATGTTTCAATCTCAATTTCAAATCTGTAAGCTAAGATGTTCTTTTGGACTTTCAAAAAAAGCCATTTTTTCATGCATAGTATATTTATATGAATTTATATGTATTTGGGGGCCGTAATAGCATGATGTTTTAACTGAAAAATATTTTCATTATAAATAAGCATTGAGATTTCATTACTTCTGCTATACATTTCTTCTCATTTTTGTTTCTCCTATCTTGATATTGACCTCCATACCAGAAATTCAATCAGTTTACCTCAGAGGTTATGTGGATATAGCTCTATTTCAGAATTAGTCATTTCTCTTACAGTCTTCCCTAAAGAAATAGTAAATTCTCAAAAATGGTTTTGCATCTTCACATGAAGATAACCTTGAAATTCCTTTTGAATTCTGCAGACATTTTTATTCATTTTCTGAGAAAAAGAGTAAGTGGTTTCCATGAATAATAGAATCAGTGACAGAGCAGGAACCAAAATTTAGGAACTTTTTAATCCTGTTCCTGTGTTTAGATCCCTAGGCCACACTCCAGAAAAAAGCAAAGCAGCTGTAAGGACACCTACATGCTACAGAGTAGTGACAAGTATGGCACATCCAAATCAGAGCTGAGTATTACTACTTTGAGAAGATAATTAGAAACCATAAAAAGTAGATAGGATTTGCATATTCATTGCAAGAATATGTCATAAACTCTATGTGATTATTGCAGTAGTTGAGATTTTGGTAGAAGAAATACGAAATAAGATGTGATTCTTTTTTTTGGTCATATAAATATTTCCAACCACACTTATCAGATTAGGAATACAGTACCTAATATCAGAAAGATAACTAAGTCCTCAAATTATACTCATGTTTCTTGTATTAAAGTTACTTACTTAATAGTTCCCTTCTTTCTGTACTCACACTTTGATAATTTAATGTGACTAGATGCTGAAAATTAAGGTGGCAGGTTTCAAAAATTTTCCTTGAAAGAATAATAATAACCACTATCAAAAATTTTGTTCACTTAATCATTTAAATGGGAATCACCTTTGGTCCCACACTGCCTTGGTTTTGTGTACCTCAGTTGATTATTTGTAGCAGCATACAAAATTCCCACCAAGTTCTTCAATATAGAGCAAAGCCCTAAAGGAACAGGAACCATCAGTATGTAAGAAAAGTCTAGTACTAGGGATAAAGATGATTTTCATTATCACTGCAATGTTTATACTATAAATATTATTAATTGGCTGTTGAAAAGTATGGTTTAATTCCTTGGTATTTCATTTACAGGGTACCACTACAGAAACAGAAATAAGAAAAAGAAGGCTGAGTTCTTATCAAATTTCCATGGAAATGATGGAAGATTCTGCTGCAAGACAAAGAGCAATGAGTATAGCCAGCATACTTACCAACACAATGGAAGGTATCTGATTTATTTTATCTGATAGGCAGTTCAGAGAATTTCTGCTAACTGCATGTACAGAGCAATTAATTACATAATTACCTTTGTAAATGTAAAACTGGACATGTGATGCCTCTGAACATCAAATACAAAGAGCTTTGAAGCATATCTGAGGTCATTTACACATTCTAAATGCTTACTCATTTATCTTTCATGACACCTTCCAAAATACTCCTCTATTGTGTGGACTGAGACAAAATAATCACAACTAGGGGATTGCCAGAGCCTCAAAGAAAGAATACAGGGATTTGCTTCCCGTAAGACATCAACAGGAAAAATCAATTAAGATATACAGGAATCAGTCTGTTAAAACCAGTGATGTGCTAGAACAGATATTTCACTTAGACTTGAAATCTAAGAATAGGAAATTTGAATGAAAAAGACAGTTTTAAAGAACCCAACCAACAATAATCAACCCACACCATTGCATATGATCTGCCTTCCTTAAGCATTTCTTAAATTTTCTTAGGTATGTCTATCAAAGATAAAAAATATTTTTTTTTACTATATAGAAAAGAATGCATTGTTGGAATTATTTTGCATACTTAATGGAAACTGAGTACAGTCACACTTCATGAATATGCCATTAAAATATTTTCATAAGTTTAAAGGATTTACCTGCTGGCTACCAGTGCAGTATGACAGCTATTATGGTCAGAGAAACCCCGTGGATGTCTTACAACACATTATAAAAAGACAAGAAATTACCAAGAAATTTTACAAAGGTCTTAAGATTGCTTTCTTAGAGTTGAAATAGATTTTTTAAGGTGAGTTGTTGAGCCCTTTGCTCTCAGAGAAGTAAATAGATCCCAAATGAATTGTAGTCAGAAATACAAGGTCTGTATCTTTAATTTTCTTCCCAAAGTATTCACAAATTGTTGTCATGAGCATGTGGTTCTGTAATTCTGTGATTTATCTTTCTGAGTACATCTTCCTACTTTAGTGTAAGTATGAGCTGTTGGTACCTTTTGATTCATGGCACATAATTTTCAGTTCTCCTCCCAAGCAGATAGCATATTTCCTTAGAAGATGCTGTTCTCTACCTCCAGCCAAATAGTTTTATCCTACTGTTCTTCTAGCCAGAAAAAGAGGCATGTCAATATAAATTGTATCATCCTGACAGTCACCTTCTACCCACATCTGTTTTCCATTATTTCAGAAGCTGCTAAGTGCAAGCAATGGAGTGCTATGTGTCAATTTAGCATACAGTGTGAGTGGCCACTTTTGTCCAAGGCCAGTCCCATCCTACCTCTAGACACTCAGAGATGTGATTATTCCACTCAGTCCATATATTTTCCTGGAAGCACTTTCCTTGTTAAGGTTTATAAAAATTACAGAGTTTCACTACTTACGATAGACTTTCCTGCCTGGAGGCAACAGTCTGATATAATGGGCGACTTATAGAGTCATAGAATGGTAGGGGTGGAAGGGACCTCAAGGATCATCTAGTTCCAACCCCCTGCCATAGGCAGGGACATCTCCCACTAGTACAGGTTACTCAAGGCCTCATCCAGTCTGGCCTTGAACACCTCCAGGGAGGGAGCATCCACAACCTCCCTGGGCAACCTGTTCCAGTGCCTCATCACCCTCACTGTAAAGAACTCCCTCCTAACATGCAGAGTTCATTACTTTCAGTGGGTTTGAGAGATGTGGCAACTGACATTTAACTTCCTGTGTTTCCACCCATATAGGACATTAGAGGCAAAAATCAATCCATTGGTTCTGAAAGTGTAGAGTTGAGCAATAAATTCTTCTTTTAAAATATTGTTAAAAAGTAGCTAATTGTTTGGTTTGTTTGAGTTTTTTTTTGTTTTGTTTTTTGTTTAACAAAATTACCCAGAAGTGCTGTGATGATAGGGACCTCTCTAAGCTCTAAGGCATGTTGTAAAACTGGAAAATATTGAATTTCGGTTGATAGCACTGTGTAGAAATTTTACCAAAACAGTAAGGCTAGATATTTCTCACTTAAGTAAATATAAATCTTCCTTCTGGACCATCCTCAGACATCCCATCACATTTGCTGTTCATCCTTGCCACTATTAACTCAGAAGTTAATGTTATTCTGTAACTATGACAATATTGACAGTGGGATGGAAGAAAATGTAATTTGCGAAGATTCTGAGAGCAGAATTGCTGGTATTGACATGGTTATTCTGTTTCTCAACTGATAGACACTGCAACTGTGCAAGACAATCTCTAAGTGGAATTATATTTTTTAAATAAGAAAACAGGAATTCTGTATATTAAAAATATTGATTCAAATAAACAATGATTTGTATGTGGACTGAGTCATTTATCTCTTATGATATTGTAGCAGTTCAGTGTACTTTTAGTAGCTCAAATCAAGATATGTACCATTTTACATACTTGATGTAAAAATTTTGTATTTTATGAAGCTTATGTAAATTTATACATCAGTTTACTGACTATGGAGTCCTGTTAACTTCCTATATCCAAAATTGGGATATCTGCTGTGAGCAAGTCAACTCACATAAACTAAGTGTGGCCAGCAGGTCAAGGGAAGTGATTCTCCCACTCTGCTCTGCTGAGACCCTCCCCTGCAGTACTGCATCCAGTTCTAGAGCCCCTATTACAAGAGGGATGTGGACATGCTGGAGCCTGTCCAGAGAAGGGCCACAAGGATGGTCGGAGGGCTGGAGCACTTCTGCTATGAGGACAGACTGAAAGAGTTGGGGCTGTTCAGTCTGGAGAAGAGGAGGCTCCAAGGTGACCTTATTGTGAGGGGACCTACAAAAAAAGAGCTGGGGAAGGACTTTTTAGGCTATCAGGTAGTGACAGGACTAGGGGGAATGGAGCAAAGCTGGAGGGGGGGAGATTCAGACTGGATGTGAGGAGGAAGATCTTCACCATGAGAGGGGTGAGACCCTGGAATGGGTTGCCCAGGGAGGTGGTTGAGGCCCCATCCCTGGAGGTATTTAAAGCCAGGCTGGATGAGGCTCTAGCCAGCCTGATCTAGGGTAGGGTGTCCCTGCCCATGGCAGGGGGGGTTGGAACTAGATGATCCTTGTGTACCCTTCCAACCGTAACTGATTCTATGATTCTAAATGTTGAGACGCCTTGTCCTGTCACAGGAAAGATAAAAACACAGTTCTCTCTTTAGATAGATGTCTGAGATGATTCACTCTTTAGAGAAAACTTCACAATCCACTGGTTTTAGGGGAGATTAAATAAACTAGATGCTTAAGATAGATAAACATAAGAGAGAAATCCCACATGAGTTGTTTATTTTAATGATTTAATCTTTCTACATATTTGAAACCAGAACTTCTAGAAGTTTTTTTAATTATTACTTTTTCAGAGCTTGAAGAATCCAGACAGAAATGCCCACCATGCTGGTACAGATTTGCAAATACTTTCCTGATCTGGGATTGCTGGAATCCATGGTTAAAAGTAAAACATGTCGTCAATTTAGTTGTGATGGATCCGTTTGTTGATCTTGCTATAACTATTTGCATTGTTTTAAACACCTTGTTTATGGCCATGGAACATTACCCAATGACTGAACAGTTTAGCAGTGTCCTATCCGTCGGGAATCTGGTAAGCAGTTTATTATGCATTATTTGGTGTAAAAAGTTAATATCCTTTTCTAAAAGATTAAATGCATAAATGCATTGCATTGGTTTTAAATTTATTCCTTTTTTTTTTTATAATCAGTTTTAGAAACTGTATATATGATTTTCATAGATAAGTGATGTTTGCTGTGGCCTTTAACTTTCATGAATCTTTAGTAACTCCTGTAACAAAATAACTATGTGTGGAAGTGCAGTCTTCATTGGATTTTCAGATTTCCTGTGGTCTGCCTTGTTTTTTTTTCTTTAAAGTGTTAAAGTAGATTATCTAATTTTTACTGTGGTGCTGACACTCCATCACAGAAAATATTTTCCTTCTTTAAAAATTGGTGTTAGAGTTTGTCTGAATTTTTTTCAGTTACACTGCTGTGAACGTATGTTACTAAGAAAGGCTGTTTCTTGGTAGGTTCTTGCCACTTTAGATAACTAAAAATACTTAATAAACTAAAAGATTATTGTTTGTTTTCTAAGCAGTTTGCACCTATTAGTTTGTTAGTGATGTCTTTCTAGAGGGTTACACGTAATTCCTATTCTGAGCAGATACCTTAATGAGGCATAACAAACATTCTTGTCTGTTTCTTTCCATTTGCTTCTAATGCTCAGGAAGCAGAGGACCAAACTTTGCAAGTGTTTGTTTCAGAAAATGATTCATGCATTTTAAATTTTTTGCCAGCTCACATAACTGCCAATAGTTTACACAGGTGAGGTCAGGACTGACTCACACAGCATGCAGTCCTAAAAATTAAAACCAAGCGTTCTGAACTAATCACTCAAAAAGATTACTTTTGAAAAGTCTGCTAATATTTAAGTGGAGCAGGAACAGATTTCTCAGTCAGAGTATGTTCGAAAGTCTAAACATTTTCCTTGTATGTACTAGTAATATATCCTTCTATTACTTTTGTTTAAATAGAACTAAAATTGAACTTGTTACCTACATGTGCTTGTGTGCATTACAGTTTCCTTTGTCCTGGACAAAAAAGCAATTGCTGGCATATTCTTTTATATTCATCACAGATTACAGAATATTTAATCTTAAAATGTTGGTCTGTCACATTGTTATAATTATTTATTTCTGTTTTCCTGCCTTTTTCCTTCTCATATTTTCATGTTTTTTACTCTAAACTAGTAAAAGTCATGTTTTTACCTTTGTAACAATCCAGTATACTAAATTAGCACTATAACTATGCAGTGAATACTATTCCTGTTGGTTTCAATTAAATTCTCTATCCATCACTATAATAATGTATTAACCTTACTTTTGTAACTTCAATTAAATATTTATTAATTATACTTTGTATTTCTGACATCACAGTTTCCTTGAGGAGAAATTAAATATGACAAATACGACTCTGCCTTTTCTGTAACACGTTAATGACAAGGTCTGCATAGCATTATATCCAGCTCCAAATCTTAAATTAAAAGTTAATCATGAGTGTAATTATATAACGTAAAGCTTCAGCTTTGTTTCCATAAAATTTGCCATAGCAAGGATTGAAAACGAGCTGGGTAAAGAATTATTACAAGGCAATGGCAAAGTATATTGGTGTAGTTTAGTAGACTTTTGGACCATCTAGGATATCCTTAGAATGTTGTGCACACTATTCATGTTTGTAGTGGGTTTGCATTATGCACAAAATTCCTCTTATGTTAGGTTAAATTCTGAACTTTAAAACACTAAGGAGCATTGATAATTTCACATTTGGCACTTCAAACTATTTCAAAGAACATTATCACCATTAAGTTCTTTTTTCCAAAAGGAAATAGCACAGAATAGTTGATGTGTGCCTAAATCTTTGTATCCTACAAGAAGCTCAGTACAAACACCTCCTTTCTATTTGACTCATACTCTTCAATGCTGACCTAAAAAACAGACCTTAGAGAGTCTGTCCTTAGAGATTTCTTGTAACAGTTCTGTTTATACTGTGAGCTGTTAAAAAAAAATGTTGTCATGTCTTCTTTTACTTCACTGAGACTATTGTCTAGAAACAGGACTGTAAACATTGGATCATATCACATCATTTGCTGGATGGATGATCCAGCACATATCAGTCAAATATGAACCAGAAGTGAGTTGCTAACTTATGAATACTCAGGCTGGGTTAGAAACATTTAGTCAGGTATATGAATTTTTCATAACAGCTCAACTAATTAATTACTTTTTGTTTTAGGTATTCACTGGCATATTCACAGCAGAAATGGTACTAAAGATAATTGCCATGGACCCTTATTATTATTTCCAAGAAGGCTGGAATATTTTTGATGGTATTATTGTTAGCCTTAGTTTAATGGAGCTTGGTCTTGCAAATGTTGAAGGATTATCTGTTCTTCGGTCATTCAGATTGGTAAATACTTCGATAATTAAATATTTGCATGCAATTGTCCAACTCATTAGGGAAAGGGAAAAAAAAAATGCTGATGTCTCTAACAGTTACCAGTCTTGTAAAGATGGATTATATACTTAAAAATATCTATCTATCTATCTATATCTATATCTATATACATACATGCTTAATTTGCAAGCCTGTGCTGTTGGTCCTGCTCTGCCCGCGGGGGATTGGACTCGAAGATCTCGGGTCATACCCCTAACATCCTGTGATATCCTTTGCCAGCATGAGACTAACTGTGAGCTTTGGAGAACTTTGTAAATATTCATCATAGTGAAAGCTGAATATCTGTAAAACTATACATACTGCCACCAGTCTAAAGAATCATAACATTTTAAATCTTTATATTGTGAATATGATTGTGTTACTCATGAAGCCCCTAAGCAGATCCTCCTCTCACATTTAACAGGCACTGAGAAACATTTAGTAACTCCATTGCATGTAACAAAGAATCAAAACAATCTGACTTTAGGATGACACTTAAACTGAAATACTATTTATCTTCTACTAGAAATATCTTTTTCCATAATGACTAGTATTGTATACAAACTAATTTATAGGTATGTTTACTGGTGACACAAGGTTAATTATTTAAAAGTCTGTACAACTAATTGTTATCACATTACTTGAAAACCAAGCTATTTCCTAGTATGTAGAGCAGGAAGTACCTCAAGGGTCAGTGCTGGGACCAGTGCTGTTTAACATCTTTGTCAGTGACATGGACAGAGGAATTGACTGCACCCTCAGCAAGTTTGCAGATGACACCACGCCGTGTGGCACAGTCGACTTGCTAGAGGTCAGGGATGCCATCCAGAGGGACCTGGACAGGCTGGAGAGGTGGGCCCAAGCCAACCTCATGAAATTCCACAAGGCCAGGTGTAAGGTCCTGCACCTGGGTAGGCACAATCCCAAGCACAAATACAGGCTGGATGGTGAATGGCTGGAGAGCAGCCCTGAGGAAAAGGACCTTGGGGTCTGGGTTGATGAAAAGCTCAACNAGTGACTTAGTTTATTAGCACAAGTCGCAATGACACCTAACTTCACATACTATAGTTTAGCTGCCGAATATTATTTTTAAGGTAGTGTTTATGCTTTGGACATCACAATATCAGCATCAGATTGATGCTTCAAAAGTTGTCCTCTGACTAGGCCTGGAAGACCTACTGTGGTCTTGTGGAAAATGATGAACCAAGTCACTAAAGAGGGTGTAGTGAAGGTGATGAAAAGAGTACAAACTTCTAAAATGTCTTGAAGGGTTGTTCAATAATTGTCTGTAAATGAACATTTAAAAATATTAAAACGTGGTACAAACCCAACTTATGGGTTTTTTTCTGTGTTCATCACTAAGATGAAGTGTTGAAAACTGCAGTTTAGGCAAATACTCCACACTCCTGGCTTTCCATTAAAATAATAGTGTGCTCCTACTGAAGAACAATTTAATCTACAGAAACTGACACGTTCTGCTAAATAGCTTGGATCTAGCTTCTGTTTCATAACACTAATGATTCCTTTGCATTTTTGTTTTGCAGCTTCGAGTTTTTAAGTTAGCAAAATCATGGCCAACTCTAAATATGCTAATTAAGATTATTGGCAACTCAGTGGGAGCTTTGGGAAATCTGACACTGGTGCTGGCCATCATCGTGTTCATTTTTGCTGTGGTTGGGATGCAGCTGTTTGGGAAAAGCTACAAGGAATGTGTCTGCAAGATCTCCAGTGACTGTGTACTTCCACGCTGGCACATGCATGACTTTTTCCACTCTTTCTTGATTGTGTTTCGAGTGCTGTGTGGAGAGTGGATAGAAACAATGTGGGACTGCATGGAGGTTGCAGGCCAAACCATGTGCCTTATCGTTTTCATGCTGGTCATGGTGATTGGAAATCTAGTGGTATGTGATGAACATTTCTGAACATTAACTCTGATGCAAAATGTACATAACGTAGAGCTAGGCAATGAGAATGTTTGTTATCCTTCTATTTAGAACTGAAAATTAAATCCCAATGTGCTGGATTTTGGGCAAAGTGTATGATGATTCCCTACTCCCCATTTTCATTCGTTTTCATACACCGAAGAGCACTAATTATACCTCCAGGAAGTTAAGAACACATCAAATTGTCAAATCAAACACTCCACTATGGAAGTGCTGCAGCTAACTAAGAGGTGCTGTTTAAATCCAAATATCTTCCTAACTAGTCTTGAAATATTAGAGCTGGAATTTAAGTACTGAATTTTCTGTCCCATTTAAGTGTAAAAACAAAAACCAAAATGCAGAATGATTGGATGTCAATCCCAAAAACATGTTTGAAACCTTCTAACTCAAAATTATAGAGGATACTTCTATAGACAATTTTTAATTCAAGTTGACAAGTTAAAATGCCAAAGGTTCAACTGATAAATTTGAATTGGTGAGAAATATTTGGAAATCAGGATTATAGTAGGAATGTACCATTTACGCTTTTACTTTAAGTTTCTCTTACTCTTTCATTCTGAAATTCAATCAGAATTCATTCTGATATGCTTTTAAAGTGGTGTTTAATTACCTGTCAAAATTCTCTTACTTTATATTTTTTATAAAATAGAACTGAAACATTTCATATCCTAGTCATTTACCTGACCTTGCAATCTTAACATTAAATCAGCAGAAATGTGCAGAGCACTATAAAATTATTTATGATCCGTAACTTGATCCATTATTTTTTTAGCATCAGCTTAAGCACAGAAATTCTGTTTCACATTCCTATTGCCTTCTTTCTTCCAAGTGTCTTTTAATTTCAGGTTCTTTTCTGAGGTTGTTAATGTCTGAAGAATGAAATCTCACAGAGAATACAAATTAGAGACCTAATACATTTAACAACAGAGAAGTTTAGTTATGCTATTTTGCCCTATCATGACAACTTTTAACACTTGGTGGTATATGAGACTGACAGTGTGAAATTAATAATTACTTGTAAATTTTAGTGAAATATCTGCAGATTATATAGGAGATTATATTGAAACAACAATAATGAAGCTTGAATTCATAGGCAGCAAATCACAGTACTCAGAAATACTGGTGCTAAGATTGGTATCTCCTGGTGAAAGAAGCCCATTTTATTTCAAATTCCTACATAAGAGCAAACAATATTTTCTTTTTCTTTTTTTTTTGCAAGCAAAAAAGAAAAAAAAATCCAAATCCAAATAATTTAGTATTATTATTAATAATAGAGATTAAAGTATAAATTTAATTTTAAAATATACCTTCTAATCCTTTTCTGAATTATCAGAAAAACACAGTCTCATGTTATAATCTCCCAAACAGTAGTTACAAAGGTTAAGTAGATTATTATCGCATTGAGTCATATAAGTTTCTGATATATCTGCATCACAGAAATCCATCTAATTTTACAATTCATGTTTATTTCATTCTACTTAAATTCCAAGTGATTTCAAGAGATTTAGAATGCCTTTCAAACCTCTGATGAATATGTATCGCTAGACTTTTTGGAACATTTTTTTTTACTTAGAGTCTAAACAACCATGTAGCTTTAAACAAAGTTATAAAGTTTAAAATATTAAGTATTAGCTAGTCATTTTTATCTTCTCAGTGAACAGAAGTTGAAAAATGAAAAAGGACTTTTTTTGTAATTCAATGTGCTATATGAGTATCTAAAATTAGCTAATGTTTTTCAAAACTGTGCTATTTGACATTATCCTGTAAAACACTCAGTTCTTACATGTATGTATTGACTATACAGTTATATTCTCTCATCTTTCAGGTATTGAACCTATTTTTAGCCTTGCTGCTGAGCTCATTTAGTTCAGACAACCTTGCTGCTACAGACGATGATAATGAAATGAACAATCTCCAGATTGCTGTGGCAAGGATTCAGAAGGGAATAGATTATGTTAAAAAAAAGATACAGGAGTTTATTCAAAAAGCTTTTGTTAGAAAGCAGAAAGATTTGGAAGAAATCAAAGCACTTGAAGAGCTACACAACAAGAAAGACAGCTGCATTTCCAATCACACTGCTGTTGAAATAAGCAAAGATCTGAATTATCTTAAAGATGGGAATGGAACCACCAGTGGAGTAGGCACAGGCAGCAGTGCGGAAAAGTATGTGATAGATGAAAATGACTACATGTCATTCATTAACAACCCAGGCCTCACCGTGACAGTGCCTATTGCGGTCGGAGAATCGGATTTTGAAAATTTAAATACAGAAGAATTTAGCAGTGAATCTGACATGGAAGAAAGCAAACAGGTAGGATTTTCCATATCTTAATAATTAAGCTGTAGTCATGCATTTACATAGTCCATATTTAGAATTGCTTAAAAATCCTGTCTTATCGCATGCAAATGTATTCTATGTTATGTAATTATAATTCAAGCAAAAAATTACCCTATACAGTGCTATACTTGAGAGTCCTTAAAGTTTACAATTTTTATACACTGTTTATTAGGATTTGGAATCTGTATTATTTTAAATATAACTATTTCTTTCACAATTTTATTCAGGTTTTAGGACAAGCACAAATTTCATAAAGCATTCTTTCTATAGTACTTATAATGCAGTCAGGATTTATGGGTAAGGGTATTGAAAAAGGCTAAGGAACAACAAGGAGTATACAGCTTTGCATACTCCATCAAATACAAATGGAGAAAAAAAATTTGCTGTATTTTAGTTCTATAAATGAACTCTGAAACTTCATAAATCAGTGATGTAGTCTGCATTATAGAAAAAATTTCATGAGTAATATTCGTACAGATTTGGGTTCAGAGACTACAGCTGGCAGAATTAAAGTAATCCATATAGCAAACAATGTCATTGTAAAGAATTATCTCAAGCTATCCTAGAAAGCAGAATAATCTTGTAACATAGATGAATGTGGAAACAGTTTACTTGAAAGCCTTATGCTATTATTACTGTGCAGAGAGACAGAAGCTGGTTTGAAAATCAAAAGCCACGTGCTTCAACATATAAGTAGTCAAATACCAAAAGTGGTCATGAACAGATGACAATGGTATTCAAGGGAAACTTTGTGTATTAATCATCAGTGATGCACTAATAAAAGCATTAGCAGAATGTAATTCTATTTGATGCCATTTGATATGTAAGGACTGTAAGGTTTAGGAATCACGGCTAAATATGTTTTCAGACTAGAAGCTATGATGAGTTAATTAATATCTAAGGGTTTGTTTACCATGAAAAAATCTCTTCTATAAAACAGCCCTGCATTCATGACTGTATCAGAGCTCTAGAACTGAGTTATTCCTCAGCAATACCAAACTATACCACATCACATTAATGGATAGCCATGGTCCAAACACAGTATGAAGGGGTTCTTTGCTAAAGACCATAAAGCAATCTGAAGAGTGTGTATTTATTTGCAATTGCAAAGAAGGCTATTGTAAGATTAAGAGCAAGGTATTCTATCATCTGAGTTGGTCATGAGACAAACATATTCAATGAAGATGCATAAAACGATATAGCAGTAATGCTTATCCATGCCAATTCAAAAGAGATACTGAAAATGTAAAGTGATATACTTTGTGAGATCAACTATTAATAAAAATTCTCCAACTTTCAGAGTGACTCTCTTCATGTAATATGAGCTAATAAAAGTAAATTGTCTTTTCCAATGAACCTTTAGCAAAGTCTTCCAAGTCTTTTCATATATTCTGATGTACTTTTAAATGACATTTTACTATAAATCTTCTTTCCTTGTGGTTAGTTTTGATAAATACAGTGACAAGTGCCTTTGTAGTAACTCCATCTTATGAAGTTACGTGCCTAAACATTTCCTGAATATGTTGGTTTAGGTTTTAGGGGTTTTTTTGTGGAGGTGGGGTTTTTTGTTTGGGGTTTTGTTTTGTTTTGGGGTTTTTTGTGGTTTTGTTTTGTTTTGTTTTGTTTGTTTGTTTGTTTGTTTTCAAGTTTGTAACTGAATTAGGAAGCTGGTAGGCTTAAAAGCTATGCAGATGCTAAATATGTGGTTATGTGACATGTTAGCCTCAGCAGCAGAGCTGACTTGGGAAGCTTCCTTCCACACCTGACTCCTGATTGCCTTGCAGTCTTTACTGCTTACTCTACACTAGAGTGCTCGTGGATCTATACTATAAGAATGTCACTGGGGTGATAGAAGTTAAATCATCCCATATATATATTTGGTTGTTTGTTAAGAAATATTGAATAGTTCAGCTTACAGTGTACTACCATATATTCTATCAGAACTGTTGCAGACACAAGAAAATGCAATGTAAAGTCAGAAACTCCTCTGATTTCCAAGTGACCCCAAGAAGATGGAATAAAATCTTCTATAATGCTGAGAATTTCTGAATGATACCAGTTCATTAGTCAGTTCCCCTTTTCATGTTGATCTTTGCTTGGTTCAGGCTTGGTTCATGCTTTCTTCTTCTAAGGACATCCTTAAGTTTTAGGACAAATCAAAAGGTATTGCTTTTTTTTTTTTTTTTAATGGACTTTAGAGCTTTCTGTATGTCTTCATGAAGAGAAGACACACCCAAAAGTCTGTAAAAGCAATTTGAAAGTGAGAAATTTCAAGTGACTGTGGGAAATCCACCAGTAAATGATGGATGGTGTTTATATTAAGAACTTTTGGATAAATTTCCAATGGGGATAGGATGAGTCTAGGTCTCCTATGGAGCCTCAAGATTTCCACAGAAAAGTAATATTATCTGCCATCATGAAGCTGGAACAATAGCCCTTCTGTCAAGTTCTGCTCACACACAACCGCTTAGCCTTTAACTGATACTTAATTCATAGAGTGCAAGGATGTATATTGTGAACAGTATCTAATAGGAATTTCTTACCAGTTCCCTGAAAATTGTGAACTTTATATTAATTGCAGTTTCTGCTCTGAGTTCCTTATTCCATTCCTTCTGGATGATTTTTTAGTGAAAGGATAACGTGCCTTTTTGTTGTTGTTGTTTTGTTGTGTGTATAAAATTCCACCTGCTTTGGTAATACATGAATAGATGTTCTGACATGCGACAGGAATTTATGAAGTTTCCCAACATTCTCCTATTAAGTCAACAGAACTGTTGAATATCTTGCTGCTTCTGATTGTCTCTTGAGGAAGATAACGAGTATATTGACACAGCATTTAAGTTACTTCTCTAGAACAGGACACCACCATTTATTTTGTAATGCCACTCAAGGGATACCACTGAGACAACATTTCTGCTAGGAGAAGGCCTGGTCTGCAAAAGGAGGGGTAAGAGATGGCGCAGAAGTTTCCTGCCTTAACTGTGGCAGTATTTGGCACTTAGAATACCCTCGGGAGGTATCCCCCTTAGTAACTTTTTATTTAACAACAGAGCTGTGTGCAGATAGATTTGCACAGGAAATGTAAAATGAACCTTTTTTTTTCTTCTGGTGTCTTACTGACTGTCACTGATGTTAAGAGAAGAATGGTGATTTGAAGTCTGTCAACAATAACAGGTCATGCTAGAAGTGAGGCAGGGACTGTGTGCCCTTGAGAAATATGCCATGAACAGATAGTTACTATAGAACTTCTAACTGGGTGAGTAAGAAACAAATTGTAACTTGTACTATTTTTCTTATCAGATATACTATGGTACACAATAACTCTAGCCACCAAGTTTCTTTTGGGAAATGTTCTGGTGGGTTGTTTTTGGTTTGGGGTTTTTTGTTTGTTTGGTTGGTTTTGGTTTTTTTCCCCCCATATCTAACACTATATTCCCCTTTTCTAAATCTGACCAATCTGGGACAGTATCTTTGAGTCACAGGTTCTTTAAGTTGAGAACTTGGTATGGATAACTGATGAATTAAACCATATCTCTGGATACACTGAAGGACCACTGTCCGGACACCAATCCAATACTCTATTGAAATAATTAGAAAGAAATTCTAGAGTCAGAAGTATATGGCATACTGAACCTAAATTAGAAATCTACACAGGATGATATTTCATCACATGAAATGTGAATAGAAATTAAAGAGATTTATTTCCATTGAGATTTGTAAGTTCTACCACCATTATTAAAGACAGGAGGAGGAATGGGAAGACATACCTCTTTGAAGTATTCTTCTTACTGTGGGTATACTTTTTTGCAAACAAAGGAGATAATCACATAGTTAAACACAGACTAAAAAGTTAAACAAAACACCCTTTAATTTTCACTGATATGCATTAAGCACCACATAAATACTGGAATACTTTCCTAATCCGTGAATGGTCTTCTTATTAATTTAATTCATTCTTATTTTATTTATGAATCACAATTTTAGAGTGCAGATTATTAGGTCTAGCTCCTTCATTTCTTGCTTTTCTAAAATAAGCTAACAAATTCTCTAGCAAAGTTTGTTGAACTTTCCAAATGGTATGTATTTCCATTTTGCCAAGTGATCATAAAATATTTAATAATTATGTTTTAATTGTGTTAAAGCCATGTTTGAATTAGAGATTCCAAAAAGAGGAAACTAGAAATCCTGTGTCTTGAACTTCACTACCTACCATTCTTACTTCTCACAGGGGTAAAACCAAGCTGGAGCAATCAAGAATGCAGCTCTGGTGCTTTTTAACCAGGTAGAGCAACGTGTCACCACTTTCACACAGGTTACCTAAACGAGTTATACATATATATGTATATATATATATAATCACTTTTTAACTGGCCTGCATGCTCTTCGGCTATGTACCCTCCTTATCCATTGCAAGACAGTACAAACATGCACAGCTGCTCTCTGCTGAGTCATGGGACTCACATCACAGCATGGTCAGATGGGATTGGCAACCCCAACATATATTTTTTTAAACTCTGCTAATGATTCTTCTGGATATTTCAATATAATCTTTATCAATAACTGCATGCTCTACAGGTTTCAAAGTATGGAATCATAAAAGTACTGGAATGTTATACATTAGAGGCCAAAGAAAAAGGGAGCATGCATAGTTTTTAAAAAATAAAAACAACCCTTTTTGATTCAGCCCTTATAAATGTATTTAAACGTGTCAAGTAATTTATGTAATGATTACTGCCACAACTTCAGCTCCTTAATAAATAACTTTTAAACTATTGCAGTCCCTACTTGCATAAAATGTACACATTTAAATCTATAATGCACTGTAATGCAAATCTTCAAGGTGCCACAAACAACTTTCTGTATTGATTTGGGCAGTGCATATCTTGAGTTTTGTAAAGTAGAAAGAGAGCAAAGAATTACATAATTGCTAAAATTATACATAGCAAATAACTTCTCTTAAAAAACTCTCAAAGCAAAGCATTTTACTTTAAACTTTAAACTACTTCTTAAATAACAATATTTTTTAAATTTGTTTCATGATAGCAGTCTGAGACTGAGTTAAGGAACTTGGTGTAAATTAGACTATGGAGTACTTGGCCTTGTTTTTATAACTTTCCATACCTAAACATACCTTAGGGTTTTTTGATTATAGACAAGTTTAATCTCCATTGATGCAAAACTGGCAAAGTCTTCATGAACAGGGGCAGTGAATACTGCACAGGAGCCAAAGTTACATGAAACTCAGAAGGTAAATTTATCCTAGTAAAACTAGGCATCAAAATTTCTTGGAATTGAGACTTCAGTCCGATAGTAGGATTCAAAGCTATTTCCTTCAGGCAGAGTCTCTCTTGGCTCCAAAATGATAACAAAGAAAGAGTTTGTTTTGTACCACTGATTATAGTATAGTAGGAGCTACCTATGTTATCCTGTAATATAAGTTGTCCAGGGATGGCAAAAGAAATTCATATTGGTGTGAAATTTCTGAAAATTCTCATATTTTACTGATTAAATTTTAAACCAAGATATGCTTCAAACTTCAAATAAAACTTTAAGGAAAGAGATTCTTTTCTTCCAGTGGTTTTCTTAATGTTATAGAAAAGCTAAATGTCATAGGATTTGAGATTTAAAGTCAGTTTAGAATCACTTTGCAACTGATTCCCGTTATTTTCAATTTTGTTGCTCAATTACAGTGCAGCTTTCAAGATTCAAAGGATAAAACCACATGGCTGAATTACTAAAGGCAATTTGTAATGGCTGAATCCCTTACTTTTTTTGTCACTTGAATCATGAAGCCGTTTGTAAAGCTTAAAATTTTAGTAGCCTGCTCTTGCTCTTACTGAAATGTAGAATAACATCAAATAAGAGCAAGACCAGGTCTTAAGTGAATGCATTTTCTTGTAAATGGGCACATTAACACGCTGTTGGTCAAAGCTTGTTTTAATGATCTACACTGTTGAAAAGAGATGCACTGCTTGGAAAGGACAGTATGGAGGCTGATTATACATCTATTAACCAAGTATTTGGGTTGGTGATGAAGCATTTTTTTGTGCTCTATCCTATACAATAATATTTAGAGCATTATATTCAGAAAAATATACTCCTTTTTGAGATAGTCTTTTTTGTTTGGTTGGGTTTGGGGTTTTGTTTTTTTGTTTTTGTTTTTGTTTTTGTTTTTGCGTGTATGTGATTTCCACAGTATTGCTCAGGCTTCTGCTCTAGTCAAGCATGTTGTTTTGCTGATTGAGGCCTTGAGAATGCTGCATCATAAGCAACTGCTTTCAAATGTATTCTCATAATGGAAAATGATATCACTGAAGATGCAAATAAGTATTTATAGCACTGGTGTGTTCTAGAGGCTGATAATTGCATTTACGAGGTGCAAAGAAGATTGCATTAATCCATCATGTATCTTGAGTTTCCTATTTGTTTTATTAGTTTTACTGCTAGGAAAAATAAAAAAAATATTGCAGACACCTTATTTAAAATGCAGTGGTTCTTCCCTAATCTAGGGTCTTGGAAGAAAAGAAGATCAGTTTTATTAACTTCTTTTTTTTTTAATAATGCAACTGTTTGAGATCATTTGAAAAAATAATGAAGGTAATTCTTTATCTGATAATTACAATAGGTTTTGCTTGTACTATTTATAAATTATACTTCTGTAGATTGGCTTTTAGCAACTATGCTGACAGGACTATCTGCAACAGAGTTTGGCTTTTAACTGGCACTCATATAGATTAATAATTGATGCTTAGTATGAACCTTTATCTTGTTACTATTAAGTCAGTAATTGATTTAATGATGATGGATCAGGCCATGAATTAGTTTTAATTTTCCTGACTTGAATGAGACCAATTGCTATTTTCACAGTATTTGTTTTTTATTTAATGAAGAAACTGCCTATAATTTCAGTGACAGATTTCTTATATCTTTGAATTACAATGATATATAATAAGGCATTAATTCACAAAACTTATTTACTCTTTAAAAGAGAGCCTTATGTGTGAACAATAAGACAGCGTGCTAATAATGCTTAATATGGTATATATTGGTGTCCATTTTAGTTTGTAGATGTAATACAGAAAGCAAAGTTTAAATTTTTCCCACTATATGATGTACACAATATTTAAATTTTTTTCCGACTTCCTGATCTACATAACCAGTCATAAAATTATTTGATTTAGTCAGTGCAGTTGTTACTATTTTACATGTATACATACTAGAAATCATAGTGAAAGTGCAGTATGAAAAAGGAAATGTTATATTTTACCATCTTTACTAAGCAAAAATTAACCATTGGAAATATCCAAATTCCAGTATATTTGTCCAAATCTTCTTATATTTGTCAATGTGATTTTCCATATATTACAGATCGTGATATTTAAAAATGGAAAGATTGTTTTTCAAACTCATACTCGTGTGCTTGTCAGAACTCTTTCCTATTATGGGACAACTCCTTTATTTTTGGTCACAATTCAGTAACAGCCATGCAACCTGACTGCTGAGTGACTTCAGTACATTTGCACATGTTTGTGAAGGGCAGCTTCTTGAAGCTTAACCCTGAAATTATCCATCACTCAACACGATTTTTTTTTTTAAAACTTCATTCATCTCATGTAGGAGTTAAATACGCAGAAAAAATTGTTTACCAAACTATATGTACCATTTACTTAATTTCTGGCAGAAAAAAGTCCTTAGCTCCCAATGAATTTTCCTGAAGGCATCAAGTTTTAACCAAAGAACTAAATAACTAGTTTTAATTTTCAGCAGAGTCTCTGAAGAAGACAATACATAGAAATGCCTCTTTTTAAAGTGTTTGTTTATTATGTTGCGAAATCATTCAAATAATACAAGCAGTATTTTTTCGTATTCTAAAAATGTCACTATGTTGTAAACTAAATGTGAAAAATAATTGATATTAAGTATACTCACAAAAACTTTGTATAAAAAGGTCTTCAGACGGGTCAAAGGGCATGACCAGATCTGCACAACTGAGACCACAAATCACATCTGTGACCAAATGTCCTTTTGTTACATCAATGCCCATGCAGTTTCAAGTATTAGGAAAGCACCCTACATCACCCTTGAAATCCCTGTGTATTACTGCTACATGGTATAAACCAAAAGTATTTCACCGCCATGTTTTTGAATGTTGCTTTCTGATTACAAGCCCTATTCCACAGTAAAGGTGAATATATTAAAGAGAAGTAAAAACACAAACAGCACTGACAATGGAAAAATAAGCTACAAACTCTGTGTCAAATTACTGCATTAATTGTGTGCATCTTTAGCAGGTTGGTCCTTTCAAAAAATGCTTTCTTAAAAGGACAAAATTATGGGCAGTCTTGCATGACTGATAAACAGCTTGACCTGATCCAAACTTCAATGCACGTGGTAAAAAGTCACTTAATTTCGGTTGCTTTATATTACTCTCCAGTTCTTGCAGTTTTCAGATCTAGAAGTGCTTTTACCACAGTAAGAACTATAGTATTTCACTGTACACAAGATTAATAGAACAATAGAAAAATTCAGGATGGAAAGGACCTCAGGAGGTCTCTCAATATGCACAGGAGACTGGAATACAAAGAAGATATTTCAGATCTGGTAATTTGTGCTTTCTGCAAAAATTAAATTGTACAGAAATTTGTCATTAAATGTCATTAAATTTACAACTTTTAAATCCAGATGTGGTGTTTGTTCAGAAAAGCACCATCTGTAATGGACAGGAAGATATATCTTCTTTCTATTAGTTCATTTCACTGGGAAAACTAAGACACATTTTCAGTGTAATCTAGTATGGTAGAGAAAATAATTCGATAGTCTGGTACATGCAAGCTCTCCAGTTTTAGTACTACTGAAAATCCTTCAGACGTCTCATACAGGTTAGTAACCAAATTATATTTAACTGTTCCCTACAAGAGAAACCTGGAAACAGAACTATACAATGTATGTGTCATTACTATGTTTTTACTTATGATGATGCATATTTATCAGCATAGATTTAGCATTCTTCAAGTCAGAGACTGGCATGATTTGATTCGGTATCGTTTTTACAGAATATGTATCTAATGACAAAAAAACCTGTTCTCTGGAACTTTGTTTACAGAAACTAAATGCATCCAGCTCATCAGAAGGCAGCACAGTTGATATTGCTCCTCCTGGAGAGGGCGAGCAAGCGGAAATTGAAAGTGAAGAAGCTCTTGAACCAGAAGCCTGTTTTACAGAAGGTTGTAGAACAACTGTTGACTTTAAGAGATATATAAGTACAATGGCATTATAAGTAGGCAAATTTAAGTTCTTGAAACTTTCAGATCTGGTGGGCCTTCATAACCTCAACAACTGAAAGAAAATAGAGTCATAGAATCATAGAATGGTAAGGTTGGAAGGAGACCTCAAGGATCATCTAGTTCCAACCCCCTGCCATAGGCAGGGACACCTCCCACTAGTACAGCTTACTCAAGGCCTCGTCCAACCTGGCCTTGAACACCTCCAGGGAGGGAGCAGCCACAACCTCCCTGGGCAACCTGTTCCAGTGTCTCACCACCCTCACTATAAAGAACTTCTTCCTAACATCTAGTCTAAATCTTCCCTTTGCCAGTTTAAACCCATTGCCCCTTGTCCTGTCAATACTCATAGCCTAAAATGCTGGAAATCAGATGACACATAAAAAAAAAAAAAAAAAAAAAAAAAAAGTTTCCCTAGGCTTTGAGTAACTTTATCTGCCTGGCCAGTGTGTACATCTTTTAACTAAGAAACTTCTTTTTCTTTTCTATACTTTAAGTGCTTTACAGTTATTTGAAAGGGCCCTTGAAATTTGGACCGAATCATTTTTTTTCTGAGACTGCATCAACAAATGGAACAATTATATGCCAACAGTCAAAAATATCAACTTTTTTTTTAATTGAGTTTACTCATGTCTAATATTCTCTGCTTATTACGATAAAATTTGTTAAACTCTCTAACAATGTCGGTAACAATTAACTTTGAAATAATTTACTTTTGGATTCTAATATGTCTTAATCTAATGCAGGTTGTGTGAAGAAATTTCCATGTTGCCAAGTAAGTATAGAGGATGGCAAAGGAAAAATTTGGTGGAATCTTAGAAAAACCTGCTACAGCATAGTTGAGCACAATTGGTTTGAGACTTTCATTGTCTTCATGATTCTCCTCAGCAGTGGAGCACTGGTAAGTAGAAAAAGATGCAGATGCTGAAATACTTAGGTATCTCCTTAGAAACAATAGCAACATTCAAATGTGCTTCAGAAAGACATGTTTTGCCTGGAGCTATATAAAACAGTCTGTATTTCTTCATTTCAGGTTGGAATAAAACTTGTCCCAAACTTGGAAAAGTTTGTTAAATTTCACATGCACTGCTTGAGTACTACTTTTAGTTTACCACTGTAAAGCTGGTGCCATGTTGTTTAAGCCAGCATAGCTACTCAGTGTTTAAATGTTCATCAGCATGTTCAAGAGGTCTGAGTATGAAAGGTTTTTGTTAATTGAATATATAGCTAAATGTATGTTTTTAAGTACTTAATTCCCCCTGGGCTCAGCCACTTCTTGGATTTTGCTTACAAAAGATCATAACAAAAATAAATTAAAAAAAAAAAAGAATATTTACTTAATTCTGTTCTTCTCTGTGGGAGCAGGAGATATGGAAGAGTGGGACAGCAAATTCAACCTAACAACTACTTTCCCACAAGATTACATTACTTCAGCTTTCCAGCTTTACTCAAGTTGAACATTTGCTACAGTACCAATGTGCATAGTGAAAATTCTAGCAAATGCTTCTAGCAATGCTCTTTAAATTGACTTTTAGACGTCGCC
This sequence comes from Ramphastos sulfuratus, assembly GCA_013399055.1. Classification (NCBI taxonomy): domain Eukaryota; kingdom Metazoa; phylum Chordata; class Aves; order Piciformes; family Ramphastidae; genus Ramphastos; species Ramphastos sulfuratus. The sequence continues at coordinate 47,378 of WBNM01002910.1, forward strand.
TTTATTGATGGAACATAGAAACATAATCTCCTTAATCACTTCCTATAATGGAATATACATATCTGGTAAAGAATTTGTATAAGAAAGACAAAGGTGAGAGGGGAGTTGTGTGTGAACATGAAAGTTTCCTAACACCACAGTGGGCGAAAAAAATGGTGCTTAGAGTTTATGTCTTCATTCACTAGGAAAATATGCTATATTCAGCTCTAGAATAGGTAAAGTTGTTTCAATTTGTAGGATGCTTAAAGATGCAAAATACATAAAATAAAATGTAAAAGAACAAGGGGAAAGATAAGGTCTGACCTACTTATTTTTTGTTTATTCTTTATTTTTAGTATGTATATTCTTGGAACATTAGTAATACCTGAGTATGTTTATTTTTATAGGCTTTTGAAGATATATATATAGAACAGCGAAAAACTATCAAGACCATGCTGGAATATGCTGACAAAGTTTTTACATACATTTTCATTTTGGAAATGCTTTTAAAATGGGTAGCATATGGTTTTCAAATATATTTTACTAATGCCTGGTGCTGGCTGGACTTCCTGATTGTTGATGTAAGTACACAGGCTATAATTTTGTAAAGTTCACTATACTAAAATCCTTTATGTTATAAAACTCATACTACTAATAATATTACAGGCATTCACAAATAATTCAGTGCAGTATTCTCCTTGTGTTATTTAAAGTGCATCTGTATGCCAGAAGGAAAAGGATGGCTGTCCATCACTTTGCTCATTATTGGTGATTGAAAATTTAGTACCCAGGATGTATCAAACTTGAGATTTTACGAGGAAAACCCCTAAGTTTGAAACATGTTATTTTTAATGGACTCTGATTATACCCTTTTCCTTAGCAAATGGGACACTAAATTATGCAAGTTTCTGCTACAAACACTGCAGCTTTGCAAGTGAAACAATGTAGTTGGTCCAGGTTTCATCTGAGTTCTTAGCCCCCAAACTATCCTGTTACCATTTTTAGTAAAACAGAAAGACAGTGGCTATTTGGCCTAAAATTTAATTGGTTTTAATGGGCTGACACTGTACAATAGTTAAATCAGCTGTGACTTGGCAGGGTTTATCATAGAAGAGAATACAAGGTTTCTTGGCTGCTTTCCCAGCTGCGATACACTTCTGTGGAAGGATTTGCTTATGTTGTCAGAAGGGATCAGAACTGGTTTTACTCCCAGAATATTTTGGTCTCTTGCCTTCACACATTATCTGACCCAGTTCATTGGCTACACATGTCCTCAGTGTGGAACTGAGGACATAGCATATCAGGGCAAAGGAGCATTTCTAGTAACTTTTGCTCAAACTACTGTATTTCTTAAGAAGGTTGCAAAAATCCTGGTTACATAAATACTTATGAATGTATAATAGAAATCTGTTGGATTTGTGATCTAGGTACATTGGCCCATAACTTAAAATGGAAGACATTTTCTTTAATTTTTACCTGCCCAAGTCAATTTTGTTACACTGTTAATCTAATGTTTTAATTACTCATTTTGTAACATAGACCTAAACAGATAATTCTCAGTCATACTCCATGGTTTCTCAATAATAGTTTAGTTTCATAAATGCTGTTATCCAAGGAGGCTTTTAGCATTATAAAGTGCATCATCATAAGTAAAGCAGCTTATTTTGCTAATGTTTTACTCATAATTTTTAATTTTATAAACAAAAGCATGACAAAATGAGATTCGAATCTTCTACTTTTGAAGAATTACATTCATTATTCCAGAAAGTGGGGGAAAAAATGCCTTACTGTTCCTAAGGTTAATTCAGCAGTTCCTTTAGCACCACCAGACAGCAACTGAAAGAACTCATGTTATCTCCCTATAGAAAAGCAGAGAATCTACACTGATTTAACAGGCTGTTTAAACAGGTGTGATTCAGTGGTATTGTCCCAGTGAGAACACTAGTGAACCCTTCTTGTTTAGAAGTGACTAAAGTTAATTAAATTGTTTAATTTCATCCTTTAAAATTACTCAAGAGTGAAAAGTGATAGTCCTTTAATATAACTTACATGTCTGAGTTTCTCACTGTGAGAAATAGACATAGTTGCTTTTAATGATTGTGAGCAAACTAGATTCTGATAATTAAACAAAAAAATGGCAACTTTCATCTCTGTCAGTTTACAGCTGTGACAGAGGACTCAGTACATCTGATGACCTCAGTTTAAAATTTTATCATGCCATCTCTCTGTGCCAGTCTTCTACTAGACGCAAAAGTATCTGTAGCAAGAAGCCATAGATATGGGTGGTGAGTTAGTTTAAAGACATTTATCAGTGGTTTAAATGAAGAGACTGACTTTTGGATGCAGGGAAATGAGAAACATGGGGATACACACCAAGTTTTGGGAGACTAATTATGGCAGAGACATGCAGTAAAGACTTGAGGCAGCAATATCTTAACCTAATACAACTAGATACTATAGAGCACCTCATCCTGCACCTTGATTTTTGCTCCCACCCCTCTTTGTTTTTTTCAGTGACATCCATCATGAATTCATTATGTCCAGGTTTTGATGTATAGCTGTGATGACTCTAAGTTGTCTTTGTCACATACTAAGCTAAGAGATAGGATGACTGAGCGAGAGATAGGATATCCAGGAATATCCAATGAGTTTGTCAGTTATTAAATTTGCTGTAATATGTAATCTTAAGTGAGTACTATTTTATCCTGTGTATTTTTAGACTTCATAATTGCATACTATAATTTGGTCTAGACACTTTATTTCTAAATTATTTTGTTAATAAATTATACTTGAATAAAATGGAAATAAGTAACATTTAAGACAAATCGTGTATTTGTGAAATGCTGGGGGGCAGTAATGAATCAGTAGTGGAACAAAATCTTCGACCTTCCTGGAATTGCTCATGCCTGATAAAATTCCAATGAGTACAGTTTCTGAACAATTGCATGTAGCAAAAAAAGCTCTTAATTGGGCTTGTTGTATGTTACATTAAAATTTGGTCGTATTCGTGTCTTATATAAAATTTCTTTGTATAGATGAAGATATTTCATGCTTTTTGTTAAAATGGCTAAAGTAATTTAATTAAACTGTGCTCTCAAACTTTTTATTAGCTTTTCAGAATAATTAACTCAGCAGAAATATTCTGGAAAAGGTCAAGATCACATTATACTTACATACTAAATGTTGTATGCACAGACCAAATGCACAGATTAAGTCACTGCTGTACTGACAGCTTCATAATAAGATGAGCATACTGATGTGTTGGGCAACTAGATGCAGAAAGAGGTGTCATCTTGTCTTCCTAGGCAGTCTTAGATATCTTTATGTCCATCCTAACATGGTAAATTATTATAATATTGGATAATTCAGAATTTAATAAAATGAATTTATTAATTCAAAGCAATATTCAGATGATATGTGCATGAAACTTAAAGCTCTTGTTCTGTGAGTTAGGAAATGGAACCACGTTTCATGATTATGCATCTAAACAAAATGAATTTTTAATACTTGCCGGCAAAATATCATAATTTAAGAATAATTACCAATTACATACAGAAAGAGTTATGTTATTTTAGCATAGGACCATAACATAAGAAAGGGTCCATAAGGCATAAAGAAGGCTACACTGGGTTCAGTGTTCTGGCTCCGTGAGTGCCAAAAACACTTAACTGAAAAACCAACAATACAGAATCTGTCTGTTGGGGGTTGGGGGGAAATCATTGCATTCTCAACAGGAAAGAAAAATATTTGTGCTCCTTGTTTTATTTGTTTGTTTGCTTTTCCCAAATGTTGTAGTTTATTTTTATTCCTAGTGTAATACCTGAACACAAACTATGTGAAACATAAGATAAATGGTGTTGGAAGTGAGGAGGGCCATATTTCACTAGGGACCTGGGATCAAATCACCTAAATTAGTCACCACACCAAGCAGCAAAGAATTTCTATAAGTTAAAATTTTAGGCCTAAATAGAAAAAAAACCTCAATTTGGTGCAGTATGAGCAACAATCTGTCTTTGATAACAACCCTGACTGAAAAGCTTGGTTCTGGCTAATTGTGAATGCTATGTTTCAAAACACTTTTTGTAACTTTAGAAGATCCATACACAAGAATGTGGACTTAAAACCCTCCAGATTTAGGAGATGAAAGTAAAAAAGAAAACAAATACTCATGCCTTAAAATTACTGCATCTGCATGTGTTCCTATCTCAAAAGAATTTAGTCTATTTATCAGTGTATAGAAACATTTATTTTCTCACCTACTAGCAACAAAACAGATGGTACAGATGACAGAAGACCACAATAAGATGACTGAGAAAACCAGAGCAATACAGAGCATCTGTGTATGCTTATGCTGTATACACAATAAAAGAACTGGGAAGAGTGGTTAACAGACAATAAGGCTGTGCTGTCATTCAGTGAGACCTGGACAGGCTGGAGGGTTGGGCAGAGATGAACATCCAGATTTCAGCAAGGGCAAGTGTAGAGTCCTGCACCTAGGGAGCAATAACCCCATGCATCAGTACAGGTTAGGGGCTGACGTGCTGGAAAGGAGCTCTGTGGAGAAGAAGCTGGGAGTGCTGGTGGACAAGTTCACCATGACCAAGCAATGTGCTCTCATGGCCAAGGCCAACGGTATTCTGGGGTACATTAAGAAGAATGTGGACAGCAGGCTGAGAGAAGCTCTCCTCTTGCTCTGTTCTGCTCTGGTGATGCCACACTTGGAGTACTGTGTCTAGTACTGGGCCCCTCAGTTCACAAGAGACAGTGAACTACTGGAGAGAATCCAGTGTCCATAAAGATGATTAGGAGCCTGGAGCATCTCATGACAGGCTGCAAGACCTGGGGCTCTTTAACTGGTAAAAGAGAAGACTGAGAAGGCATCAGTACTTGTAAATATCTAGAAGGTGGAGGTTTATCTAGAAGGTGGAGATTAAGAGGATGCAGCTGGGCTCTTTCCAGTGGTGCCCAATGATAGGACAGGGGACAACAGATGCAAATTAGAATGTAGAAAGTTTGACTTGAACTCAAGGAGAAACTTCTTTACTTTGAGGTTGATGGAGCACTGGAACAGGGTTCCCAGAGAGGCTGCAGAGTCTGCTTCTCTGGAGAATTTCAAAACCTGCCTGAACCTGTTCCTATTCAACCTGATCTAGGTGTACCCACATTAGCAGAGTGATTGGACTAGATGATCTCCAGAGGATCTTTCCAACACTTACCATTCTGTGATTCTGTGATTGCATTAATTCCTAGCAAATTTTTGCCTCTCTTTGAACTGTCCTTCAGAGTAAAACATGTTGTTTGCAACAGATTAAAATATTTTTCTGTGAAACGGCTTCAGGTTTATGATGTAAGAGCACTAGCACCATGGTTAAGAAAGATGCAAACAGGCTGAAATGGAAAGCACAAGCTAGGCTGGAGAATGACTTAGAATGAGAACGTGAAAACTGATAATATACACAGTGCCAGTGAAGTTACAGGAGCTACAGCTGTGTAACTAGTTTGTATGGAGTTGGTTGGTTTTTTTTAATGCAAGATAACTAAGGCGCAGTGCTAGTTTGGAGAGAAAAGCACCAAATGAAGAAAAAAGAAGTCATTAGTGTGAGTATGATTTATAAAAGATGTTTTGCTCTCACCATGAGACATATTCGTACATATATATTTCACAGTTTATTTTTAATCTCCAAACATCTTTACACTAAGGCTTATTGTTGTGTCTGAGTATCTTGTTGATGTGAGTAAATCGATGAATGTTCTATTAAAAATACAGAAAAATCCATGTCTTATCTCTGGATTATATTGCGTGGCTAAGAATAAAAGGAACTCTCTCACTGTAGAATCAAGGGACAAATAAATTGTGTTAACTACAATTATTAATAACAATGACAACAATTAATTTAATGGCAGAAACAATAATCCTTTCTCTTGTAAGTGAACAGACCTCAATTACAGACCTCAAAAAATGAGTAAGATTTTATTCTTAGTATGCTTATAAATTGCAGTGAATTTCTTTACAAACTTGTTAATTACAGCAATAAAATAAGTCTTTCTTTTGATAAAAACAATTACATCCTGACATGTAATCCAGTTGAAAGGTACAATGATGTGAATTCACTAAAATACTATCTTCAGTTAGATTAATATACATAGCAACATAGTAATGAATAATTGATTTCCATCTGCTCTCAGACTGTCCTTTTGAGACATGATCTTGTAACACTTGTGTTTGCGATTTATCTAATTGTTTTTTTATGGATAGGTGTAACAAGAAACTGCCTTTTCATATAATGGACAAAATCTTGCTACCATTATCAGTGAATGTCTATTTCTGTAGAGCTAATTATTTGAAGAACTCTCTAGATTAAAGGCATATACATGAGGGATTTTTTTTCAAGGACTGAAATATGCCTATATTCATTTATGTATCTTCTATACTTTTGGTGCTAGAACTGAATAAAATATGAGTAAGGCATAATATTTCCCCACTCCTCTTTCCAAAACTGCTTGAAGAAAGTACATTACATAGTTTAACATTAACACTGTTTAAAACTCAGTTCCATTGAGAAGCAAATTAATTGCTTCTCCCTAAATGGACTGGCTTCTAATAAAATCCTGGTAATGTGAACTGGGAGCTCACTACTGTTGTAAACAACAAAGTACTTACTCTTATAATGCTAGCATTTGTTAATATCTATCCCATAATACTTGCCTAAACTTAGAAGAGAAAAAGAAATTCTTCAGACAGTTGCCAGGCAAGTGAGAAAGTACCACCTCTGTCAAGATATATTTCATAGATACTATAGCTGTTGTTCCTATGAACTGGGTATGGGACTTACAAGTAATAATGACATTTAACAACTGCAATATTTAACTTATTATTAGTGATTATAGATATTAATAATATTGTCAGTAGTTAATTATCCCAATATATTCAGAATTGTACATGGCTTGGAAGGTTTAACCTCAATGCAGTTAGCGAAAGTACGGTTGTTTTGTCTTTAAATATTTCTAAAGATTTTATCCTTCAGTAAGAGCATGCTTCCACCTGACTCTCAAACCTATCCAGATATAACAGACATTTTACAGCATATATTCCTTTTCAAATATGCCTTCATATGTCCTCTTGCCTTTCCAGCAAGTATAAAAATGGTGGGATTTGGCCTCCAATGTCACTAAAGGCAAGAATGGTGTTCTTCCATTTGTCACTGTTGATCTTTCTGTTAATTGAATCTGTTTTCTTTTTAAATAGTGTAGAATATTTTTTACAATAATGTGTTTCTCTGCTTTTATAGGTGTCATTGGTTAGTTTAATAGCCAATGCTTTAGGCTATTCTGAACTCGGTGCCATTAAATCACTTCGGACATTAAGAGCTTTAAGACCTTTAAGAGCCTTGTCACGATTTGAAGGAATGAGGGTGAGATAAAATGTCTGAATGAATGTATGCATAGAAAAATTAATGTGGAAGTGTGACAGTCATGCATCTGTAATGGAGGGGAATTGATGTGAGATATGATTTTCAAATATTTATATTGTTTATTAATATTCAATATTCAGAACT
>WBNM01002912.1:10699-33354 GCA_013399055.1 Ramphastos sulfuratus
TGAGGACAGGCTGAGAGAGTTGGGGCTCTGCAGCCTGGAGAAGAGAAGGCTTCCAGGAGACCTTGGAGTGGCCTTCCAGGATCTGAAGGGGGCCTACAGGAAGGCTGGGGAGGGACTATTGACAAGGTCGGGTAATGACAGGAGGAGAAGGAATGGGTTTGAACTGGCAGAGGGGAGATTGAAACTGGATGTTAGGAGGAAGTTGTTTGCAGTGAGGGTGGTGAGACACTGGCACACGTTGCCCAGGGAGGTGTTCAAGACCAGGTTGGATGAGGCCTTGAGTGACCTGTACTAGTGGGAGGACTCCCTGCCTATGGCAGGAAGTTGGAACTAGATGATCTTTGAGGTCCCTTCCAACCTTACCAATTCTAGGATGTGTTCATTTAGACCAGTCTTACCAAACCAACCCAAGCACCACTTGGCAGGACTGAGAAAACACAGAATTTCTAGCAACCAAAGCTCAGAATAGCAAATGGAGGTTGTGGCCCAAGCAGCTCCTTGTCCTGTGTGCTGCTGAGGGAGGCAAACCCCTCCACAACTGGGTCTGCAAACTGTGTAGTTCCATGGGGATAAAGCTCCAAATGCCTTTGAGTAAGACAAGACAGCCGTGGGGTGACGTTGAGAAACACTCAATGTTTATTGCTGTACAAGGCTTAAGCTGCTGTAAATGCTTTAATTTTTAATTTATTAATAAACTGATAACTGATTTTTTCCCTGGACTATGCTGCTCATCTGGAAACACAGAGCCCATTGCACCTCAGTGCTGCACTGCAGCCACCTTTTTTTAATAACTTTCCCCCTCAATTTTTGTTGGTTTTTTTTTTTCCCCCCTTTGTGATGTACTATGAAAGCCCAAATCCCTGCTAACACCTCCACTACTCAAACCTGTTAACCTCTCTGGTCTTAAACCACGTTTCAACCAGCATCTCTCCCATTTACCTGTACTAGTGGGAGGTGTCCCTGTCTATGGCAGGGGCTTGGAACTAGGTGAGGTCCCTTCCAACCTTACCATTCTATGATTTCCTCAGCTGCTGTGAGTGCTGCGAGCTGTTCTCCGTCACTTAGTGCTGTTTGCAACCTGTTTTCCGTCGCTTAATGCTGTTTGCATCGGGAAAATAATGGGGGGGAGGAGGGGGCAAGTGAATTAACGCTCACTTTCCCACCCCCCTCCCATCCACAGTGCGCTGGGAGCCGGACCGGCTGCAATGGAGCGGCAGGGAGCGAAACGGGAGCTCGCCGTTCGCTCCTTCGTTTGATAACGGGGATCTTCAGGCAGGGGACATCCCACCCAAGGCAGCCACCGTTGGGGCCTGGTCCCCTCCGGCATCAACCGAGTCACCGGGTCCGCGCCCAGCCATGTTCTCCCGCCGCGCGCCTTCGCGATCGGGTCCGGCTACCGTATGTAAGGGACACCGTATCTAAAGGACACGGCGGCGCCGACCGAGCCCAGGCCTAGCTGCCGATTGTCGGGGTCGCTCCAAGGCCGGCGCGCCCGTAGGGGCGGAGCCCGCGGACTATTTGTTTCCCGTGGTGCGCCGCGCAGGCGCCGTTGTGTGTTGCGTCACAGCGCCGGCCGCGCTAGTCTGTGCGTGGCCGGCTCGGGGTGCGGACGCCCTTCGCCATCATGGCCTCCGCTGCCGCCACTACACAGCCGCCCCCCGCGCCTGCTGCCGCCGCCGCCGCTACCGTCGCCGCCGCTTCCACCGCCGCGCCGCCGCCTCCGCCTCCCGCCGCTCCGGGAATTCTTATCGGCGACCGGCTTTACTCGGAGGTGTCGTTGACGATCGACCACTCGCTCATCCCCGAGGAGCGCCTCTCGCCTACTCCCTCCATGCAAGACGGCCTGGACCTGCAGTGCGAGACCGACCTGCGCATCCTGGGCTGCGAACTCATCCAGGCGGCTGGGATCCTCCTTCGGCTGCCGCAGGTGAGTGCGAGCCCCGCAGGCTCCCCGGGGCGGCTGGGCCGCGGGCGGGCGGCAGACGCCATTGTGGCGCGGCGGGCAGGGTGTGTGAGGCAGCAGCGGGGGGGGGGGGGTGGGGAGCGGCGGCGCCAGCTGGTGCCTGACACAAAATGGCGGCGGTGGCCGGGCCGCGGCAACTGACTCGCTCCTCTTTCCTCTCCCTTCTCCTCCTCCTCGCTTTTGCGTTGATAGGTGGCGATGGCGACGGGGCAGGTGCTGTTTCATCGGTTCTTCTATTCCAAGTCCTTCGTCAAGCACAGCTTTGAGGTGAGCGGCGGGTACGGCCTAGCGGGGAGGGGGAGGAGGGAGCGGAGTTTAAGCGCTGCTCTGGGCAGGCCCCGCACAAAGCAGGCTGCGCTCTGCCAGCCTCTAGTGCACAGGTTGGGCTTTTTAATTGGGCGATTCGGGTCTTATCGGCAGTTATAAACGGAAAAATACGTTTTTTCTGATGGAAACGCGACTTGCTTTCAGATTGTTGCTATGGCCTGCATCAATCTCGCCTCGAAAATTGAGGAGGCACCTCGCCGCATAAGGGACGTGATCAACGTGTTCCATCACTTGCGGCAGCTAAGAGCAAAAAGGTAAGATCAGCTTCGTTACGAACCATCAGCAACTCTTATCACTAATGTACGCTGCGGTTCTTTCGATTCGCAGTATTTTTCCAGGCTAAGTTCAACGAACTAAAGTTGAGAAAGGAGTGCTCGCTTGCTGCAGTGTAGGCAGTACAGCTCAGTGCTGACCTCTTCTACGGCTGCTTGTTGTTCACTTGGTAGATCTGATGTTGTCGTTTAGTCACAAGTCGTGAGTCCTGGCTCTAGTTTTAGGTTCGTGGTTGTAGTTTTAGGTCCGTTGCTCCTTGGATTTGGTGAGGTTTTATTTGATGTCTTGTAGTTCTTGAAAAGTAGTCTTTAAGTTTGAGTAGCCGATTAGTGGGTTGTTGTGTGTTCTACAGATTCTTAACCCTGGTCGGTAGCCTTAATGCTTTTCTCTTGTTAACTATCTAGCTGTCCAAATGCAGTTATGGTGGCAATAAAAGTATCAGTTAAAAGGTGACAGCCGAACTTTTCCCAGTGATTGTAGTATTGTCGTTTAGAAAAAGCTATTTTAGAAAGTATTTGCGACAAGGTATGGTTTGGTCTCCAGCCTTTCGCCGATTTAATGACCCTACTTTATCAAGGAAGGTGTATTGGAGGCTCAGAAGCTGCAGGCATCTTTAATTGGCAGCAGTGAGAGCCGTGTGCTTGTGCTGGGGAAGTTGGAGTCTAAGCTCACCTGATCTGTATGCAGACCTGGACGGTTGTCCGCTGAGCTGTGCGGCTGCTCTCAGTTGTGAGTGCCTCACGCTGCTTGTTTTTGTCTGTAAAGCTATGTGTATGTTCTCCTGTAAAGCACGTTAACTTAAGCTGTTGGAAGGAACAAGGGATGTTTGAGGCAAGGAGTTGTCTAAGTTGCTGTTAAACACCAAATTCCTTTAAATTTCTCTCACAGCGGTGTTACAGCCCGAGGGGATGTCAGCTGTGGTGGAGTAGTTTTGCTTGTAGTGGCTGATGGCTTCAAGTGTGAGTTAATCTGCAGCTAAACAGCTCAGTTCTTAAAGTCACATTAAGATTTCTCTGTCTCACCAGGTTACAGCAAGCATTTAAACTTCAGTGCTGTGTAACCTTCTCTGAGGAGCAGAGTAGAAATCCCTTAGGGAAACCAGCTGTGTCTTGGTGTCTTCATTCTGGTTTTGCCTCTGAACCTAAAACTTTTGCTGGTAGTACCTTATGTTTGTGTTTTCTGAGCTGGTTGTAGGTAAAGGAAGTAGATTCAATGCCACGTTTTGGACCTTAGCTTTGTCCTTTTGTTTTAAAAGTTGTTCTCCTTCGTGGCCCTGAGAGAAGGTGCTCAGGTTGTGATGCCTGAATGCAGGGGCATTGTTTCTCACCACAGTTATGTTGAGGGAGTCTTGGTTATTAGAGCTGTTGAAGCTGCTTCAGTGATTTGTAATGTTCTGGCCTCAGTCCAGGCAGCGAAGGTTAATTAATCGCATGCAATGCTTTTCTCTTTGCCATCAGGATGCAAATTAGTTCTTTTCTTTGTGCTGTGTTGAAGGATCAGAGAGACTGAACTTAACCTGTGAACTTAAATCTTTGCAGCTAGCCTGTTCCCAGTCAGAATGTCACTTGTGCATGTTACATGGTGCCTAAAATGCATCATGCCCAGAGAAATCGTGCACTCCTGCCCATGATTTTCTGGAGAAATGGGTACTGTTGCTCTGAGATTCTGACTGAATCTGCATGAAATTAATCTTAAAAATGCTCAAGTCTGACATTCAGACTTGCCTTTTTTTCTCTTTTTTTTTTTTTTTTGGAACAAGCAGGATTTAGAATCATTCTTTCTTTTTTTTTTTTTCTGTACTTGTCAAGATTACAATTCTGTCTGCTGTACACCTTATTAACTTCAACTCTTTTTTCCCTTGCAACCGACTATACAGCGACCAGCTACATTTACCAAAGCCTGGGTGATGTGGAGTGGTACATAAAGATGAAGCTGTCGTCATGGCAACAGTGAGTGAAGTATGGAAAATCCCCAAGGAGAAGCCAGTGCTCTGAGAATAGGTCACTGGAATCGGGGGACTAACAGGTTGGCCGCTGGTGAACCATTTGGAAGAACTCCTGTATCTTGTTATAAGCTTTTTTCTTTGCTGTCCAGGATTTTAGAATACTAGCTTTAATCTTTTTTTTTTTTTTTTTTTTTAATGTTTTCTTTTGTTTGTTCATTTTTACTTTCCCTGAAGCTAACACTTTTAGGCTGTAGTTAGTTTCTCACACACAACCCAGAACCTGAAACAAGCAGTTAGGCTGCTGTACTTTCCTTTTCTTTCTTTTATGCCTCTAGTCTAGTATTTCTGTTAACCAAAACTTACCCTGCACATGCAGTTTGAGTAGCTTGAGTAGGCTCACTGTCTTCTCTTTGGGTTCTTCATTCCACCTTCTGTGTAATTTGAAGTTTAAACTCAGTAAAAACCACAAGGATGACCCAAACCTTGAATTTGTAAAGCTATTTATATCGATTACTATGTAAGCAAGCCCCTTCTATGTACTTGTTGCATTGGAATATTCTATCTGTAAGACCTGCAGTCCACTGAGTCACTGCTAGGTGGTATTTTTAATGCTGAGAAGCAAGAAAACAAAGTGTTTTGGACAAGCATTTGGGGTCTTCACGTAGTACTGCATGTAAAATGTTTGTGTGCATGGAGAAAAGCTGGTATTATGAAAGTACTGCTCTTGAAACAAAACCACTGTGTGCCAAAACCTCTCTGTTCTGAGCCAAGTGCAACTGTTTAACGTCCAGAATGTAGCTTGTGGTTAATTTGACTGATCTGAAATGTGCCTGAAAGCTGCAGAAAGTCTTGTGAGTGGAACCAAATGTGAATCCTGATGTAATCTGACAAATGTTGGGTTGGAGATGCTCAGTCAGCTGCATTTTTTACTTCTCTTGCAGCCAACAGGTTGGTGCAGTTGTGTTGGAAGTGGCCTGTGTTAATGTCACACACTGCTTAGACTTCTTCAAACTGTTGTAAACCCGTGGTGCTTGTACTTAATGTTGGAGACAAACAGAACTCACTTTCTTCTCTCTCACTGCCTGGCATCAGAGAAATTTGCTCTTTGAAACGGGACACTGATGTTCTAAAATACTTTTGTTGTATGAACAAAATGACACACAGGGCACTTGGCCAAAGTGTTAAGACACTCTAAAGACACCAGACCTTAATACTGCGACAAACAAACTGTAGCTGTGTTGAGAACTTAGATTTTGGTTGCCAGAGGGACTTGCAAGAAGGATACTTGTAACTTACTGCTACAAATACGTTACAGTGTCTGGGGTGTTACACAAGCTAAATACAATGAAGTTTTGTGACTAAGTGGTGGATGGACCCACCAGGGTGGGCACTGTGTGCTCTCTGTTCTAAAGTCTCCCCTGGAGCTTCAGTGCTGATCTACAAGAGCAGATTCAAAGTAAGAATTGATAGCTGCTTGGCTCTACAGGGCTGGAAGCTTCTGGTTTATAAATGAGCTCAGAAGTTTTTTAATCTGGTTCATTTCTTGGACCTACAATGATTATTTGAACCGAGAACTTAAGTACAGCAAAAGCAGGAGTAAAGTTCCTCTGCTTTCTTAAAAGGAAAGTTTTCCAAGGGGAAATCTGCGGTTTCTACTAGTTAAGCAAAACAAAACTTTGGATTTATGGTGGAAGTACTGAATTGGTAAATTGACACAGTGGCAAGCCTGACCTTTGCCAGCAATAAGGTGCAGTAAAGCCTTCTGCAGGCTTATTTGTGCATTAAGTGGCTAAAAGGCTGCATTTGCCTTTCTTTCTGGAAATGCTGTCTGGATCAAGTGCTGCTTTTCACAGCCTGTGTAGACCTCTAGAACTTGTGTGGCATAAGTGACCAGAGTAAAGTGGGACAAGAGAGTAAAGCACACTTCAGAGTGTCATAACTTTGAGTTTCCTATGGCTTTGCTGTCAAAGTTCTACAACCAAAGTATGAACTGATCCAAAGGCTGGGCTGATCCTGTGGCCTTCTGAGGAGACAGTGAAAACTTCCATGCCCTAAGGCTCACAGGCTTGCCTCTTGCCCTTCCTGCTGCCTTACTGTGTTCTCATAATACTGACTGTGGAGGCAGCTTTCAGAGCATGCAGACGTGTGGGAGATAGTGATCTGCTGGCAGGGTGGTGAATGAGCCCATGTTGTCCCACTGCTGATTTGTTTTTTAGAACTGGAAGTCGTAGCTGCCCTGTTTGATCCAAGAGTTGTCACCTCTGAAATGTGCTGATAACAAGATAAGCTGAGCCTGGACACCTAGACTTGCTCTGAGTGATGCCTTCAGATCCTGTGATCATGAAATGTAAAGCAATATTGGAGGAAATGTTGGTACAAACCCCAATGTAGTTGAAATAATTTGTAACTGAATCAGTTTTATCTATGGAGAGGTTCAGCTTGGTTCTTCCAGTCTCTTACTCCAGGCTGTTGTGTTCAGACACTCTTTGTAGTGCTGGAGTGGTCAGACACAATCACAGCCTCTGCTGAAGTAGTCACCTAAAAGAGGCTTTACAAGATTATCTTTTCCAAGTAGTTTATAGAGAGAAGAAAGGCAAACCAAACAAAGCTACTATTGTGACCGTTGTTGCTGGAGTAGCTGAAACCACAGCTTCTTGACCTTGCCCTGATGAGCAACACTCAGTGACAGGAGGTACTTTTAGTTAACATGGAAAACATTGGAATCGTTGAAGAGAACGGAAGTAGGAAGACTTGTTCTCAAACTGCAGGCCCCCCTGGAACCAGGAAGCTGCAGTGATTAATTTCAGACCTCCCAGGAGCTGCTTCTCAGGGGTGTACACCACAATGCTTTTGATTGGTGTGAGTGGCTGCATGTGTCCTTTATCCAGTGGCCACGAGCATTCTTCCAGAGGCTGGAGCCACGTAGCAGGAATTGTGGCTTATTGAAGTCGGGGACCCCTTCAGCTTGTAATTACATCAACCCTTTCTTCTTAGGGTGGAAACTTGGGGGTACTGAGTGATTTTTCTCTACTTTACCTATCAGAGCAGTGTGATCCACTTGTGGAGCTTACAGGGAATCAAAACAAAATGAGTTAGTAGCAAGTATTTTGTCTGAGAAGAGAAGCTGGATTTTCAATCCACTTTGCATGAATGTTTTCTTCTGAAGGTAATAAATAACTTGGCCACCAGTGCTTGGGGTGGACTAGATTCAGCTTGTAAACAAACTGTGGCTGTTAGCTGGTTGCAAAAACATTCCTCTGTTGTTGGAAAACACATGGAACAAGTGAGCAATTCCAAACAAGGAAAAAGCTGGTCCCTCTTGGGAGGAAATGGTATAAAATCCACTGTGTGGAGTGCTGAAAGGTCAAACCTAAGCACAGACAAAATCTGCAGTGAAGTCAGATTTGTGCATACAGCACCCAGCAAGCTCTTGGAGTTAAAGAAATGCCCTTTAAGTGGTGCCAGGGAAGATTCGGGGTGGACATCAGGAAAAAATTTGCTGCAAGAGAGGTCAGGCATTGGCACAGACTGCCCAGGGAGATGGTGGAGTCTCCATCCCTGGAGGTGCTCAAGAAACCTGTGGGCATGGCACTTGGGGCCATGGTTTAATGGCCACGGTGGTGTTGGACTCAATGGTCTTAGAAGGCTTTTCCAACCAAAACTATTCTATGATTCTAAATACTTTAGAGAGTTCAGGTGTTGGATTTGGAAGCAATTGATACTTGGAAGTGCTGGATTTGGGAATCTTTGTGTGGTCAGCTCTTGGTTTGCAAATGCAAACAGCAGAAGTGGGTACAGTGTTGAGAAGGTCTTGCCTACGTTTTGGAGGTGATGCTTTTTGCTTTACTTCCCACCTGTCACAGCAGTAGGACTGTCTTGTTCTCTGGAAGATCTCAGCAATCTTGTCTTGCAGTGCACATGAAGCTGCAGTCTTAAAAGTCTGGTTCCACCTCTCCACCTTTAAAGGTTCTTTGAGCTGGGATGAAAATGACAACGAAGAGCTCAAAGAACCTTTAAGTTTTTTGAGCTCTTCGCTGTCGTCTTCATCCCAGCAGCTGGACCCAGCGTAGTCTGCACACATCATAGCAAAAGGTTCTTTTATTTTTTTCTTTTGTCTTGGCCATCTAATCCATAGCTAGTGAACAGCAGAAGCTACAAACTAGTTTATCTAAACTTGGACAGCACAAGATTAATGCTTAAACTTGCTTGCAGGAGTTGAAAAACGGTTTCTGTTGCCATTAGTTGGTTGGAAGGGAAAAGAGAGATGCCACTCTTTTTGGATATGCAAAACAGTTTTGATTTTATTTCTTGCAAACTATAGGACTCCAAGCCCCCTGATACTTGATCAGAACTACATAAACACCAAAAATCAAGTAATCAAAGCAGAAAGGAGGGTACTGAAGGAGTTGGGATTTTGTGTTCATGTCAAGCATCCACACAAGGTAAGTTATCAACAAGAATCCAACTGTAAATATCGTTCTGCCTTGATGACATCATTGTGAGCTGTGGAAGGTGTCCAAATTACCTGACCCCTGCTCTTTATTCCTCAGTAGTTTAGCTTTTTGCCACAGGGCTTGGGCAAGAGCCACGCTGACCGTGGTAGAAATTGGGCAATGTTAAAGGTGCCTGCTTTGGAGAATGATGGCAAAGCAGTAAACTGAGTTGTGCAAAGGGGGTTGGATGAAGTGAGCTGACAGTGGAAGCTTGGGGAAGGAGAGAGCTTTGGATTGCTCTTTGATTGTGCTTGCTTCCTTGTTGCTTTCTGTGGCAATACTGACATGCTTTCCTCTCTTTCCTCAGATCATTGTTATGTATTTACAAGTCCTAGAATGTGAACGTAACCAAACCCTGGTACAGACAGCCTGGTAAGTTGCTATTTTCCATTCTTTTGCTAGCCAGGAAAATAGTAACAGAAATAAGAAGCCTGCTGATCCTTATGCAAAGCAATCAGCTGTAAGTTCTTGCACTGGAAATAGATGGAAAACATCCTGGGGCTTGTTTCTGCTTACTATTTTCATGGCTTGATTCCAACATCACCACGGAGGACTCAATTTAACTTTGTTCTTTTTTCTACTCTTTAATTAAAGGGTAGTCCCTGATGGTAAGTCATAGAGCTCTGCCCTCTGCACCTCAGCCCATGACCTGGGGATGGCCTGTTTGGCTGCCCTTCTCTCCAACCAACCCAGTGCAAGCTCTCATCCGAGGTTCACTGAAGTGGTCCATATCCATCGGGCAGCATCTTCTAGTTCTGGCTGGGTGTCCACAGGATTTGTATATTTGCTTTTAGAAGTACCTGTTGAAAATGTCTCTACATGTGTTTTTTATTTTTTTATTTTGTTGTTGCCTAGCTACTGTATAAGAAAGTGTTTCTAAAGGCCACCTGGGCACACCTATCTGTAGCTGATGCAGCATTTGGCTAAACTCAGTGTAAAACAACCAGACAGTTGCAGTGCATGCAGCATGTTGACTTAAAAGCCATACCTGGCCTGGTTTTCTCTTGAGTCAATACTACCTGACTGTTCTTCCTTTCTTTCCTTTAGCTCAGTAACTTAGAAATGGGTGGAGCTCTCTGCTCTTTACCTGTACCTCTTGCCATGTCCTGCTTGGCAGTGCCACCCCAGTGGGAGAGCAGTAGCTTAGCCAAGTGGGAGACCCATTTACTGCCATGCAGGTCTGTTTGCAACGCTTACTGAGCAAATGGGCTGCTTCTCTCTCTCTGGATGAAGTGAATGTGACTCAAGGCACATAGTATTTAAATGCAGTGGCTTATGAACTTCATAGGTTGCATCTAGCCTCTGGACAATGGTAGGTTATAGCTATGCCATGCTTTCCTGCTTGCATTTGAGTTTCAAATGTGTTGATCTTTAAATATCGAGAGCATTGGTGTTTAAAACACAGCTGGGCAGATGGAAAGTACTGGTTTGATTGTTAACTCACTGGACACTTCATGGTACATGGTCTAATGGCCACAGTGGTGCTAGGTCAGTGGTTGGACTTGATCTTAGAGGTCTTTTCCAGCCAAAACAGTTCTGTGATTCTGTATAACTTAATGTACCTGCCTAGAAAGCAGCTGTTCCATGCTGTTACTTGTTTTGGGGTGACAGAGCTTTGGCCGTGGGGGTGGCAGAACTTTTTTGGCCATGGGGGTGTCCAAACAACAACAACAACAGTGCAAGAAGTTGAAAGGGGTTGGACCAGATGATCCTTGAGATCCCTTCCAACCTGGCACTGTTCTGTGATAGGTTGTTACAGAAGCAACCAATGTAAAGATCCAAGGCAACCATTCCAAAAGTGTTCAATGTAAACACATTCCAAGTGTTTAATGTAATAACAGAAAAAATAATAAAGTCAATTGAGTCTCCAGTCTTTTTTCTCCTCTAAATGAAGCTGGAAACCTGAGATCCAACTTTCCATCTTTCCTTATTTCAGGAATTACATGAATGACAGCCTCCGGACAAACGTCTTTGTTCGCTTCCAGCCAGAGACCATAGCCTGTGCTTGCATTTACCTGGCCGCTCGAGCTCTGCAGGTGAGTATTATTGGCTGCCTTTTATTCCAAAGAATCTGCTTTGTGAGGGAAGGTCTTTAAAACAAAGGCTTGGTCTGCAATCTCCTCTTCCTGTTTTGTTTTCAGATCCCACTCCCTACCCGTCCTCATTGGTTCTTGCTCTTTGGCACCACGGAGGAGGAGATTCAGGAGATCTGCTTAACAACTCTCAAGCTTTATACCAGAAAGAAGGTAACTGGGAGATGTTTGCTCTTCCTGGGCAGTGCTCAGTGCAGCTTCAGCTGTCTCAGTTCTCTTCACTGGAAAGGCTCTGCCCTGTGGCTGCTCCTCTGAAGGCAGTGTGAGAACAAATAGCAGAAGTTAAGTCACGTTACTGGGCAGCTGCTCAAAAGATAATTAAGTATGTCTTTAAAAATTAGATGAAAACAGGGATTGAGTTACCAGCTTCTTACCACATTGCTTCTTTCACAGCCCAATTATGAATTTCTGGATAAAGAAGTAGAAAAGAGGAAAATGGCACTACAGGAGGCTAAGCTGAAGGCAAAAGGTTTGAATCCAGATGGAACTCCAGCACTCTCTACCCTGGGTGGCTTTTCTCCGGCATCTAAACCATGTAAGTTTAGTTTCTAAACAGAAACTCAGCACTGTACTATTTGACTTCTAAATCAGTCAGAATCTCAAGGTGATAAGAAGAAACAGGCAAGTTTGCTACTTGAGCTGTCAGACAGTTGAGACTCACAGAACTAAGGAGCAAGACAAACCTACCTTCTTGTAAAACACTAAAGAGTAAAACCAGTTTTAATGTCATGAAAGAGCAGAGTAGAGGGAGAAGAGATGATTTTCTCCATCCTTCCACAGAAGGAGAGGGATGCATTAGTAATATGGATCCTGAAGATAATTGTGATAGGAAAAGGTCTAGACCCAGGAGTTTGCTGGGTGAGTGAAAAGACTCTGGATTTAATCTGAGTGTCACAGTAATTCTTCATGGCTCCTTCTGCAGCAGGTGTCGCTGAAATTGGATTTCTCTGCTTTTTTTTGCTTGTGAACTTCTTAAATGTGGTGAGGGAAGACAGTTTGTGGTTAGGAAATGGAGGAGGGAAGGTCTTGGTGCTGTCTTGGGTTTAGAGTGACTCAGCTGCTGCAGTGCATCTCTTGAGCCTGCCAGTAAATCTGGAGGTGTTCAAGAAAGGTATGGCCATGGTGGTGTTGGGTTGCTGGTTGGACTCAATGCTCTTAAAGGGCTTTTTCATCCAAAATGATTCTATGATCTGTTGTTGACCATCAAAATTTAAAAGCTACCATGAGCATTGGTCCAGAGATGGTGGCTGAAGGCAACAACAGAGGCCCTAGTTTAAGTGGCTGCTTCAGGAAGCTAAGGAGATGCTCTGAGACAGCAATACTGGTAGCAGTTTCCTCCTCAAGAATACATCTGAGTTGGCAGCTATTTTTGAGCTGGCAAGTATCACGATGACAGCTTTTTCATGCTCCTGTGGGCTGGGAGCCTAGGTTAAAAGAGTTTGAGTGAAGATAGGACCATTGGTGGGGTTTTGAAAGACTTCCTGCTACTTTACAATTTCCTGCAAGGAGGATGGAACCAGGCAGGGGTTGGTCTCTTCTCCCTGGTAACAAGCCACAGGACAAGAGGAAATGGCCTCAAGCTGCACCAGGGGAGGTGTAAGTTGGAGATTAGTAGAAACTTATTCACCCGAAGGGTTCTCAAAAGCCTGGCACAGGCTGCCCAGGGAGAAGGTTGAATGCCTATCCCTGGAGGTGTTTACAAGAGGCAGAGCTGTGGTCCTGAAGGCCATGGGTTGGCAGCAGCCTTGGTAGAGCTAGATGATGGTTAGATTGGAGGATCTGGAAGATCCTACAGGACCACAAGGGCAGCTTTTCTGTGCCCCTTGAACTGTGCTGGAGGAGCTCTCAAATGATCCTGGCTGCTTGGTGTGAAGGTCACTGTGGTGGTCTCCCCACTGCTGGCAGCTGCCTCTGTTCTGTGTCTCCCCAGGGGCATCTCCCCTGGTGCTCTCTTCCAGCAGTGTGGTGTAAATGGAAAGCTGGCAAGGAACGGTAGCTGTTGAGCTGGTGCTGGGTGTGGACAGGGACTGGCAAAGGTGGGAAAGGATACAAATGTGTTCATGATAATAAAACTGCTAATTCTGGACTACAATTCACTTCCCAGCTTCCCCAAGAGAAGTCAAAACTGAAGAGAAGACTCCAGTGTCTCTGAACACCAAACCCATTAAGAAAGAGCCAGAAGAGAGGCAGCAGGCTTCAAAGAGCCCTTACAACGGGTGAGTAAAAAACCTCTTCCTGCTCAGGGGGACTGCTCTGGAAGCCATTTCTGCAGCTGAACTTCTTCTGAGCTGCTTCATGGTGGCAACCAGGACTTCACAAGCATAACCCTGTTGTTTTTATCTCCCCCCAAGCATGAGAAAAGAAAGCAAGAGGAGTAGAAGCAGCAGAAGCGCAAGCCGGTCCAGGTCGAGGACAAAATCGCGGTCCCGGTCTCACACTCCCCGGCGGCAGTGAGTGGGGGTTGTGTGTGCTGGGGGGCTGTGGGCAGGCAGCAGGGACTTTGAGGGGGTTGCCACCTTCATCTGGGGTACTCCAGCAGGGCTCTGCACGGGTTAATGGCCATGGCATCTTAGGGTGGGTCCCTTGTGTGATTCAAAGGGGCCGCACTGAATAGCTTGTAGGTGCCACTCCCAAGTTGCTTGTAGGTGCCACGGGAGCCAGCTTCATGGCTGGTTGAGAGAAGGTGTCTGCTGTGGTGAGGTGTGATGGCTTTTCTTGTAGTCATGGGAGTTGGATTACACTGTGCTTGATCTTAAAGGCCTTTTCCAACCCTAATGATTTATGATTCTGTGAGTGAGGAACAGGAGGAGCAGTGTAGGGTCACTCAGTGGAAGCTGCTGGCTTTACAGACTCTTCAAAGAGTCTTGAGCTTGACATCTAAAGTTGGAAACTCCCAACTTGGATCTCATTGAAGTGTCCCCCTAAGTATTTCAGACTGTGGAAGAGGAAAGTGCAACAACCACTTTGCAGTCTGATGTTGGAGGAAATAATTCTTGTCAAGGTGGAGAAGTCATTACAAAAGGGCACTACACTTTGGTTTGGGCTTTTTGTCAGAGGAGGTCAACTCCTAGACATGTTCTGGTGTGCTTGCTAACATCACTGATAAAAGACCTTCAAGGTGGATGAATCATGGAATGGGTTGAGTTGGAAGGGACCTTCAAGATCATCTAACCTCCTGTCATGGGCAGGTACACCTCCCACCAGCCCCAGATTACTCAAGGCCTCATCCAACCTGGCCTTGAACACCTCCAGGGAAGTTGAGTCCACAACCTCCCTGGGCAACCTGTGCAGGTGTCTCTCCACCCTCTCAACAATTCCTTCCTCCACTCTCCATTTCTGCTCTCCCAGCTCAAAGCCATTAGCCCTCAACCTGACACTCCCAGCACTTGGCAGAAGTCCCTCCCTAGCCTCTTTGTAGGGCCCCTGCAGGTACTTCAGTGATGAATAACGGACTCGGAGGTCTTCTCCAGCCTAAACAATTCCATACTTTGATCACTTATCCCTGTGAGATGAAATCTTGGATGACTTCTTACTAGGAACAGTTCTCAGCATTGGTAGAGGCTGCCCAGAAGGTGGTGGAGCCCCCATCCCTGGAAGGGTTTCAGTGCTGTATGGCTTCGGTGCTGAGGGCCGCGGTGCAGTGGCTCAGCAGCAGCACTGGGGTTGTGAGCTCTGGGTGCAGGGTTGGACGCCAGTAGGTAGATGATCCTGTCACAGTAACCCAGAAGCTGTGGAGCACTGATTTCACCTTCTCCCCCTTGCCTGGCAGCTACAACAACCGTCGGAGCCTGTCTGGCACCTACAGCTCGAGGTCGCGGAGCCGGTCCCGCAGCCACAGCGGCAGCCCACGGCGCCACCACAACCACGGCTCCTCCCCGCACCTGAAGGCCAAGCACGGCAGGGAGGAGCTGAAGAGCACCAACAGACACGGCCACAAGAGGAAAAAGTCCCGGTCCCGCTCCCAGAGCAAGTCCAGGGAGCACTCGGAGGCCGCCAAGAAGCACAGGCACGAGCGGGGCCACCACCGGGAACGGCGCGAACGCTCCCGCTCCTTCGACAGGGCCCACAAGGGCAAGCACCACGGCAGCGGCCGCTCGGGGCACAGCCGGCACCGCCGCTGAGCCTGGCACCACCACTCAGCTAGCACCAACGGACTGACCGCGCTGGGGCAGCGGAGCAGCAGCTGAGGCATTAAACCGACCCCAGGCTTCCGAGGCACCCGGAAGGTTTATTTTTGGTTTCTGCCTTTTCTGTAGGTGGTGTTTCCTTTTACTTTGTTTTCATGCTGCTTTGGGGCTCTTCTCTGGGCTTTGTTTTGGGTTTCTGTTCTTTTTTTTTCTTCTATTTTTTTTAATCTTTTGGGATTATTTTGTTGATTTTTTTTTTTTTTTTTTTTAATGGTTTTTCTGTTTGTGCTATTTCTCTTATATTTTCTGGGGGTGGTTTGGTTTTATGTGTTTTATTTCCCCCTCCCCCCAGGAGGGTTTCTTTTTCTTTTTTTTTTTTTTCCTTTATTTTTTCCCTTTTTTATTTTGCTTTTTTTTTTAATTTTTTTCCTTTATTTTTTCCTTTTTATTTATTTTTTTTATTTTGCTTTTTCCTTTTAAAATTTTTTTCCTTTTTTCCTTTTATCTATTTTTTTATTTTGTTTTTTCCTTTTAAAATTTTTTTCCTTTATTTTTCCCTTTTTTATTTTGCTTTTTTAAAAATTTTTTCCTTTATTTTTTCCTTTTTATTTTTTTTTTCCTTTTTAAATTTTTTCCTTTTTTCCTTTTTATTTATTTTTTATTTTGCTTTTTCCTTTTTTAAATTTTTTTTCTTTTTTTTTCCCTTTTTTTATTTTGCTTTTTATTTATTTTTTTTCTGTTGGGCTTTTTTGGTTGTTAGGGTTGAGTTTTTTTTGTTGCTTGGGTTTCCTCTGTTTTCTTTTTTTTACTTCCTCTTGTGTTTTTCCTCTTCTTTTTGAGCAAAAAGAAACCATTCTGGATTTTTTTGCACATCCTACCTTAGCAGTATCAAAACTGGTGGCAAAACAAGGATCAGGTTGACGTTGTCTCTGTGTTTAGAGTCCTGTGTTGTTCATCCAGCTGAGAACTGGAGAATGGATTCCTGTCAAAAAAAGAAAAAAATGGGAAAAAAAATCAAAATTTATCTTATTTTTATACCAGCCAACTGCAGACACTTCTATTTAAGTAGAGTTATTTGTTTAAAGGATGGTGGCTACCTTTCTTACACTGGTTTTAGTCTGCATGTGTTGAAAGATTTTTACAAGAAATAAAATCTAAAGCTTTTTTTTTTCTTTTTTTTTTTTTCCACTGCCTGTTGGATGTTAAATCTATTAAAATTCCAATTAATTTTGTTAATTGCATCATCTTGACCCTTTGCAGCTGAGTGGGGATGTTCATGGATTCACAGAATGGGTTGACTTGGAAGGGGCCTTCAAGAATCATCCAACCCCCTGCCCAGGGGCAGGGACACCTCCCACCAGCCCAGGTTGCTCAAGGCCTCATCCAGCCTGGCCCTGAACACCTCCAGGGAGGTTGTGGATCACAGAAGCACAGAATGTGATCAAAGATTCTGTGATCCACAACCTCCCTGGGCAACCTGTGCCAGTGTCTCTCCATGTATACTGGTTTGAGGCTAATTGGAATATTTTAATGAGAGAAATTAGACCATTGGCTGTGCAAGGAAAATAATAGTGATGTGTATATCACTCACTGGTTCTGCTGAGGCCCAGTCTTCCTGTCAGCTGCCCCTGTGTAGGTGGGGATCTTTCTCCTGCCCCTCTCCTGCAGCTGCTGGTGGTGGAAGCCAGTCAAGATCAGATTTGATGTGGCCCTGGGCAGCCTGATCTGCTTAGAGATGTCCCTGCCAGGCTTCTTGGACTAGATGACCTTTGAGGGTCCCTTTCAACCAAATGCAATCTGTGATTCTGCAGCTCTCCAGCCTGGTTGTGACTGAAGGACAAAGCAGGATGTGGCTGAAGGGCTCAAGCTGAAG
Source organism: Ramphastos sulfuratus (assembly GCA_013399055.1). Lineage (NCBI taxonomy): Eukaryota > Metazoa > Chordata > Aves > Piciformes > Ramphastidae > Ramphastos > Ramphastos sulfuratus. The sequence goes on from WBNM01002912.1 coordinate 27,794, forward strand.
GATTTTTGTTTCGCCTTCCATTGACGATGGCAGAAGAAGGAAGCATCTTGTGCTGTGACCTGGCAGAGGTCAGCTGTGCTTGGAGGAGATGAAATGGGCCAAAAGGAGCTGGATTTGAGGCTGGTAGTGGCTGCTCAAGTAGCAACAAGGTGCGCACAGCCTGGAGCTGGGAGGTGTTTGCTGCCTTGCCAAGGTGCTGGCCTTGAGCAATCCCTTTGGGTATGGAGATTGCAAGACCCTTGACTCCCAAAATGCTTCTGACCATCTAACTGCTCTGGCTGAGGGCAGCTGGAGATGGCTCTGGTGTCCTGGAGCAGTGGCCAGGCTCCGGTCACAGAGCTCAGAGGGGACAGAACAACCCTGGCTGAGCAAAAGCTTGGCTGGAAGTGGTGCCTGGAGGAGGATAAACGTCTGCTGGTGCTTGGTTGTCTCCATGGGATTTGGGATCTGCAGGAACACTTCCATGTGGTGTTTGCTTTCAGCAGGCACTTGTTGCTGTGGAAACCAGGCAGCCTCCTTCCCTGGATACCAGTGTTTGGTGACAGAGCCCAGTGCTGAGGCAGCAGCAGCCTGGGCCCCAGCTCTGAACTCCAGAGTGCTTGTGGAAGGTGAGGGCTCAGCTTTGGTGGTCAGTGAGCACTAATGACCTCTCTGCTTCCAGAGCTGGGGAGAAGAGCTTCACTTTCCTGTAGTGCTGGAGGGGAGAAGTGTCTGGAGAGTAGAAGGCTCCCAGGTGACCTTGTGGCCTTGCAGTATCTGAAGGGGGCTACAAGAAAACTGGGGAGGGACTTTTTAGGCTGTCAGGCAGTGATAGGACTGAGGGGAAAGGAACCAAGCTAGAAATGGGGAGAGTCAGCCTGGAGGTTAGGAAGAAGTTAGCATGAGGGTGGTGAGAGCCTGGCAGGGGTTGTCCAGGGAGGTGGTGGAAGCCTCGTCCCTGGAGGTGTTTAAGGCCACGCTCGATGAGGCTGTGGGCAGCCTGATCTAGTGTGAGGTGTCCCTGCCCATGGCAGGGGGGTTGGAGCTGGATGCTCTTTGTGATCCCTTCCAGCCCTGACTCTGATTCTAAGAGCTGCTGGGGAGCATCTGGACACCCTTGGCTCCAGCTGGCTTGTAGTAGGCTGGCAGGAACTCCAGTGGTGGCTCTTCCACAGGAGAAAAAGTGCCTTCAGCCAGGCTCCCCTGGCTTGGGGGTACCACAGGGCAACTCCTGGCCCTCTCTGCCCCATCCCTTCATGCTTCATGTGCCATGCTTGTCCCCTCACCAGTACTGCTGGGGTCCCAGACTGCTTTGGGTGGGAAGGGACCCTTCAAAGGTCATCCAGCCCAGCCCCCTGCAGTCAGCAGGGACATGCACCTAGAGCAGGTTGCTCAAGCAGCCTGACTTGGAGTGTTCCAGGGATGAGGCTTCTCAAACCAATCTGGGCAGTCTCACCACCCTGCTGGTACAAAATGCCCTTATCTAATCTAAATAACCAGGCCTGGTCTGCAGTGCCAGGATGCCAAAGAACCCAGTGATGGAGGTGCTGATGAAGCACAGGCAAAGGTTTTTTGGTCATACTCCATCTCATTGCTTTCAGCCATGGCTGTCTCCAGGGCACAACCTGCTGCTGCCACTGTCACAGCAGGCAGCAAAGGTTGCTGGGGCTGCACCATCCAAACCAGATGGCTGCAGACCATGTCCTGAGCAGGTGACAGATGGCAGCTGGGGAGAAGGAGGGGCAGAAGCTGTACATCATCACCTGAGCCACAGTTCAGGGCTTTGACATGCCCAAGGAAAATAAACAGCAAGTGGCTGTGAAGGCCTCAAGCTGCCCCAATTGAGAGGAGAGGAGGGGAGGTCTGTTGGTAAGAGGAGCTCCTGGCAGGAGGTCAAGGCTGGTGATGGCATCTGCCAGTGTCTGTGTCAGTGTGGCACCTGCAGCTGCTGGAGGAGACACTAGAAGGAAATTCTTCCCAGGAGGCTGGGGAGACACTGGAACAGGTCACTCAGGGGAGCTGGTGGAGGCTCCAAGGCTGGACATGTTGGAATCCAGGTTGGGCAGGGCATAGAGAAACCTGGGCCAGTGGCAGATGTCCCTGCCCATGGCAAGGGGCTGGAAGTGGATGAGATTAAAGGTCCCTCCCAGCCCATTCTGTGGATCTGCTAAATACTTCAGGTGGGTCAGTTCAGACTTGTGAGTGTCCTTCACTTCCTGCTTCATTACAGATTTAGGAGGATGGATGTGGACTGAAACCTTCACATGGTTTGGGATAACAAAAAAAATAGATCTGAGACTGTTCTTGGTGGGAGCTTGCCTGAGCCTCACAGGCTGGTGGCAGTGTGCTGGGAACGGCAGCAGTGAGCTCCATGGGATGAGGAGAGCAGAAGATGGGTGGAGGGGAAGCTGTGGAAGAGCCTTGGGACATCCTTGGTCACTGCTCCTGCCAGAAGATGTCTTTCAGAGCCACTTCTCACCAGCCCCAGCCACTGTTCCATGGCTTTCTGTGGGGCAGGAACCAAAGGTCCTTTGCCCACCCTGTCCTCTCCTCTCTCAGCAGGGCTGGAGGGGTTGGCCCAGCAGAGCACAACCCACTTAGGAAAAAACCCTCTGGGAAGGAAGCAGCTTTCCATCCCCACCTCCAGCCTGGCCACTGCCCAGGGGGAAAAAAATAAAGAAGTTCAAATGAGCAAAGCTGACCTGAAAAAGGTCTTCAGATTCCAGTGGAATGGGGAAAAAAAACCAACCAAAAGGACCATGTTTGTCCCAGGAAAGAGAATCCCTCCTCTGATGCTTGCTGGAGCAGCTGAAGGGCTTGTGCACACCTCAGAAGATGTCCTTTGGGCTGCCCCAACCCCTGAAGAGCAGCTCCCAGCAACCATCCTGGCCCTGGGAGGGTTGAGCCTGGAGAAGAGGAGGCTGAGTGGAGACCTCATTGTACTCTCCAGCTCCCTGCAAGGAGGTTGGAGCCAGGCAGGGGTACTGGTTTGAAGCTTCAGTAGTGTGGGATTGGTTTCTTCTCCCAAGGAACAAGGGACAGGATGAGGAAGGGGCCTCAAGTTGCCCCAGGGCAGGTTTAGGTTGGACATGAGGAGCAATTTCTGCCCCCAAAGGGTTAGGGCCTGGCCCAGACTGCCCAGGGCTGTGGTGGAGTCCCCATCCCCAGAGGGGTTTCAAAGCCCTGGCACTGTGGTGCTGAGGGCCGTGGCCTGGCGGTGCTGGGGTAAGGCTTGGACTCGATGACCTTCCAGGTCTCCTCCAAGGCCGTGTCCCAGCTGCTGCCGTTCAGGGTTCCCTGCTGCAGGTGGAAGTGTTGCGAAGCGCAGCGAGCGTGGCCCTGCCTGCACAGCCTCAGCACCACCTCTGTGGTGCGAGCAGAGGGAAGGGAGGGGACACTGCGTCCTGCCCTGTCACAGGATCCCAGCGGCAGCACCCAACCGCCAGCAGCCCCTGAGAGGGCAGCAGCGATGCTGGGAGGGTCTCAGCTGCCAGGTGTGTGAGATGCTCTGGTACGAAGAGTCGAAGGTGTTCAGGCTGGGGGAGAGAAGGCTCCAGGGAGACCTCGGAGCAGCCTTCCTGTGCCTGAAGGGGGCAGGGATAGATCTCCACAAAGACCACGATTCGTGACCGTGGGCTTCAGCAGGCAGGGTCAGCTTCGGGTTCTGAGAGGCTTCTGCTGCAGCCCTACTCCACCGCCCTGTCCCCCGATGGTCACACTGCACAGCAGGTGGGGATTTCTGAGGGGCAGCCCTGGGGCAATGTGGCATCACCTGCAGCTTCTGCCACACTGCCACCTTGCTGCTCCTCAGCTGAGCTGGACATGGGCAGAAGTGAGCTCCTTCCCTTTGACCCCCAAACCAGCTCCACCAGCAAGGACATGTGGGCAGGACCCTGACCCCCAAACCAACTCCACCAGCAAGGACATGTGGGCAGGACCCTGACCCCCAAACCAACTCCACCAGCAAGGACATGTGGGCAGGACCAGGACCCTGACCCCCCAAACCAACTCCTCCAGTGAGGACATGCGGGCAGGACCCTGACCCCCAGACTAACTCCATCAGCAAGGACATGTGAGCAGGACCCTGACCACCAAACCAACTCCATCAGCAAGGACATGTGGGCAGGACCCTGACCCCCAAACCAACTCCACCAGCAAGGACATGTGGGCAGGACCCTGACCCCCAAACCAACTCCACCAGCAAGGACATGTGAGCAGGACAAGGACCCTGATGCCCAAACCAACTCCACTAGCAAGGACATGGGCAAGACCCTGACCCCCAAACTAACTCTACCAGCAAGGACATGTGGGCAGGCCAAAGAGCCTGAGCTGCAGGAGCAGAGGACAAGCTGCTGCCCTTGCAGGGGCTCTGCAGGCTCCTCTCCTGTTGCCTCTGTGCCCAGCAGCTTTCTTCAAGGCCTCTTCTCCTGCAGTTCCAAGCAGGTGCCTGCCAGCTGGGCCTGCTCCCTGGTGCTGAGGTGGTAGCAGGTCCCCATCCATCACTCCCTGGCACCTAACTGTGCAAATGGAAAATCCCATCCAGGTCACACAGCCCCACGGCTCCTGCCAGAGCAGTGCTGCCTGCTCCTGACACAACATTTTCCATGGCCTTTTCCCTGGCCATTTGGAAGGACTCAAGCCCAGGGGCTCCACCACTCCTCCCACTGACATCTTCCATGGCTAACACAGCTCCACAGGAGGACATTTTCCTCACTGCAACTTTCCTTTGCTAAATGTCAGCCCAGTGTGGACCACCCTGAATGACTTCCACCCTTTTGCTGCTGCCTGCCACTCTCAGCTTTCATTCTGGGGCTGTCACCAGAGTGTCTGAGAACAACTGACCATGGGTTGGGAGGGACCTTCAAGACCCTCTAGTTCCAACCCTCTGCCACAGGCAGGGACACCTCCCACTAGCCCAGATTGCTGCAGGCCCTGTCTGAGGTGATCTGAGCTGCAGAATCATCCTGCTGGAGAAAAAAAAAAAACAAGGCCTGGAGGGGTTCCTTGTGAGGTGGCCAGAGAGACACCTTGGGTGGCCCAGCTGCAGCCTCCTGCAGACAGCCCCAGACACCCTCTAAATTCATAAGCCAAAGCCACCATGAGGTGTGGCTGTTGTAGAAGAGCTCAAACTCTTAATGCCCACTTAAGGCTGGTAAAAAAGGAGCAGCCTGAGCTGCTCAGGGAGGTGGTGGAGTGCCCATCCCTGGAGGTGCTCAAGAACCCTGGGGCCATGGTTTGGTTGGCCATGGTGGGGTTGGGTTGCTGCTTGGATTCAGTGATCTCTCAGAAGGCTTTTCTAACCCAACTAATGCTATGATCCTGAGGAAGCCAAGAGGGCAGGCTGGTGGCACTGGCACAGCTGGTGTGGCTGCATGTAAATGAAGTTGGCACCACCCAGGGCCTACCTGCAGCTCCCCAACCTGCCTTCATTTACCACTCAAAGCTGTGGAGCCAGGAGCACTGCCACAGCAGCTGGGTGCAGGCCCTGCAGGAGCCATCAGCTCTGCACAACAACACACCAGAAACTTGGCTGCAGCTCATTGCTCTCAGCATGGTGGCTTGGGAGTGACCTCTGGAGCTCA
>WBNM01002913.1:0-46192 GCA_013399055.1 Ramphastos sulfuratus
CTCCAGCTCTGCTCCATTTCCCCTAATTCTGTCACTGCCTGATATCCTAATCTCCCAAGACAAGTAGTAGATTCCCCTACATTGATCAGTTTTAAGACTCAGCTTGACAGGACCATCTCACTCAAACTACAGTATCACCTAGAAAGGATCAGAAGATCCTTGAGGTCCCTTCCAGTCTGACATTCTGTGTGAGTCTGAGATTCTAAGCATTCTTCCAGAGAAGTATGGAAAAAAGATAATTTCATATAGACATTTATTTGTTTAACAGATGGATTATATAACATTTGTTCCTAACAGCAGATGATCAGCTTAAGCCTTTTTTGTTTTCCATAAATAACTATTTCAGGTTGTTATTTATCCATCTTTCTATCCATACCAAAATAGCAATAGTTTGCCTGATTTTAAAATTACCTGCTCTTTTGAAACCTCAGACTTTTACATTGCCAGAGACAGACCACATACTGCATTTTCTGATTAGTTTAAGACACTTGATGCAAATGTTACCATTTAAGAAGGTAGCAAAATGAAAAAGAATAATGAAATGGCTAGGATGCACATAATACAGAACTAGGGAAAAAAGAACAGCAATTTCTTTACTAAAAGTGATATTTTTCAAGTTGAGTATTTCCCATTATTCAAACAAGACTGCTTAAAGTAAACATGTTGTGATGGTTTCTGTGGAAACAGGGTCAGAAAGCTATAGGTAGTCAAGTCAGGTGGAACTGCTAGCCAAGATGGAGAGCTCTCACTTGAAGATTTCAGGAGCTGCCTGCCTGCTGGGACACATGTGCAAAGAGGTGGCTTCCTAAAGTAGTCCACAGGGTCTCAGACTGGATGAAAAGATGTAAAGGCTTAAAAACAAAAAAAAAAAGAGAGAGGGTAATAGTCACAGAATGAACCAGGATCACAGAATTAACTAGGTTGGAAAAGGCCTTCGAGATCATTGAGTCCAACCTATAAACTAAAACAGGCATATGAAAAATTATATATATATATTTGGGAAATATGTATTAAAATTATAAAATAATATTAAAATATATAATGATTTTATTGTACAAAATATCAGCATTTTTAATTTTCTGCATTACAAAATGGAGATTTCATTAGTCCAAGAAGGTCAGTCAGAAAGTCCTCTTGGTCCACACTCAGAGTTATCAGTCACAGGTGTCCCTGGCATCCTGGACATCACCTGATGTTCTTCTCACACATCTCCCCAAATCTCTAGGATCTCCCCACTTCTAGAATACTGCTTCTAGCCCGTGTCTTTTCTGGTCCCCTTCTTACTTTTAAGATCACTTTTTTTTTTTTTTTTTTTTTAAATCTTCTTTTTCACCTCTAGCCTGTAGTTTCTCTTAGCTAATAGTTTATGTGCATAAGCACAACTTGTGAAGAGATAACTGTCTTATGTCTCCATTAATTGGAGGATCCAGGGCTTACCACTTTGGTTCAGTGCAGGTGTCAACAAAAGTTACAAGTAGATGCAGCTAGCAAGTAGCAGGTTTTTACTGGAGAGTTCAAAAGGTCTTTTTGGGATATTCACCACAAATATATGAATAAAGATCCATTATCTGCTGACATTGACAGTATACATTATTTTTTTCACCTACGACAGTATCGCTTACAACACATTGTAGGGCATGCATAAGATGACTCTAAGTGGAACAGATAAGGTTATTAGGAGAAGACAGATGAGTCTTTGTTACGAGAATGAATCAATTACTTTGGTTGTTTTGCTAAACTAAATGAGAAATGTGGTAAGGATATTGTCAATATCCATCTAAGAAGGTGACCAAGTGCCAAGTATATATATCTTAGTGCTTAGCAAAGTCCTGACTTTGGCATGAAGGATTTTTTTATGATGGCCCACTGATGTTGTTTTCAGAAACAAACAATGAAAACACAAACCCAGAAACAAACCCAAAAACAAACCCAAAAACAAACAAATGAAAAAAAAAAAAANACAAATGAAAAAAAAAAAAAAAAAAAAAGGTTCCTTGTTAAAATAAGGAAATGGAAAACACATATCAGTAAAAAAAAGAATCATTTTGATGTGGGTCAGGACACAAGGATCTGCTCCCAGAGGAAGACCCTTCTCTCCTTCTCTGATTGAAAACACAGTGGAAGCTGCCTAGCTACATGAACCCAATAATGGGCTCAGGTGAATATGCCTTGTCCTTTGGGAAAGTATAAAACAGCTTCCTCTGCATATTTTTAATAAATTTAACCAAACTAAACTTTATTACAAACCAAAATTTTAGTTTCCCCAGGTTTGCAAATGAATACAGGAAAAAAAAATCTTCATGAAATGCTATCTTTGTGTTCTTATTTTTATCATACCTTTCCTATTCAAAGCCCACTCTGATGCAGGAATGTGTCTGATTGATTGTTCAATGCTTTTCCTGTTTAATCTCTCCTTTTTCTGTGACCTTTATTTCTATGAGATTTCTGAATATTGCTGTCCTCTGAGTCCTTGCCTCCTTGATATTCATCTTGAATGCTAGCATCACTGCAGCTTCTCTTTGGCTTTTACGTAGTGAAAGGGTGAATGAATCACAAGAGACCTGAAACCGATAGATGCTAAAAGGTGTGATAAGAGTGCAGAAGGCTCTTTTTTTCCTTTTTCACCTCTACTTATATATTTTCTCAGTTCCTTGTAAGTTTTATGCAGGTGAATTTTCAGGGTAGTCAGGCCTGCTGAGATTTAAAAGGAGGCAGTGATAAAAAGCAGACATGCATAAAAAATGAAATGGTGACACCATGGTTAGGGTGTTCTTGTCAGAAGCAAAAGGGAGGAGAACTCTGTGAAGATTACCCTTTTAGCACTGTGTGATCTCTAGCTATTTTGTTTTTCCTTAAATCTCTCAGAATCTCATAATTGCCAGAGGATCTGAGATTTCATTATAAAAAAGTTGAAAAAGAAGAAGTAATTTTCTCATCCCTATACCTGCAAAGATTTTGTCAAGCACAGCCTTCTCTACAAACTTACAAATTATGAAAAAATGTCTTGATTAATTTTTTTTTCTTTAGGTAGANTGGTGGTCAAAGGTACAACCCTCTTTGCATGTTGGTAATACTTCATCGCCATACTTACCTTTGTAAACTTCAGTTTGCCTAACTGCTGAGTGGAAAAAGAAAAAAAGTCCAAAAATACTGTAAGAGACTAAATCTTGTCTCTCAAAGATAAAATCATCTTCATTCCCTTCACAACATCTGCTCAGGAGGTGTGGTGCAAGCACATCCTGGTGGTTTGCCTGGTAAGGCCACCTGGCCTGGTCAGCCCGGAAGTGTGTAATTGAGGGTTGAGGCCACCTTGGTGCCCTGGAATGTGCAACAAAGCCCCTCCTGGTCTAGTAAGCAAGTGAGAAGCTTAGGGGGATGGAGGCCCACTCTGCCAGCACCCAGGAATACACAGGAAGACTCCCTGGGGGCATGACCTTAGAGACAATGGGCTAGAGTGTGGACCAGGGGGAGCTGTGGTTAACTGAATAAGAGCCCTGAGCCAGTATCAGCTTTAGGGGAGAAAACATCACCATGGACATCCAGCCTGAAGACAACAGCCCAGGAACTCTTTTTCTACCACCACCACCACCAACAACCATGCTGTGTGTCCCAGCTTGGGAAGTTTAGGGTTAAAAATTCTCTAGGAATAGGAACATTTTTATTCAATCCCATCATTCTGCTATCTCTTTATAAACTCAGGGTGAGGCCAGCTCTTTTTTCTTTCCTCCCTCTCCAGCCTTGTGTTGGGTGGGAGCTGCTTTTATCTGGATAAACATGTAAGGAGCAAGTCTGGTTTCGGACCTCCAGAGGCTGTGTTTAGGCCTATGGATGGCAGAGGCATTGAGGGAAGGGGAGGATTGGAGCACTGGGGAGTATAGATTTAGTTTTGGGTTGGAGAAAAATTCAAGGGTGTCACTATGGGTGTTGTATCTGCTTTGTAATTTCTTTCTGTATCTCTCCCTTCAAATCTGTTTTCTCTGCAATTTGAGAGCTTCATTCTATCAGCTCTTTAAAAAAGACACCGTGCCTTAAGTTTTTCCCGCTGTAAGATGTAGAACTCTTGCAGAAGAGAGAACTCCACTGAGAAACATTACACGCTGGAGGCTACTCAGAGAAGGGAGAATCATCACATATGCTCTCTCCCTCCCCTCCTCCAGCTGAGGACAGCACAAGCCAACAAGGACAAACCTGGGGACACCTCCTCCAACCCAAAGCAGCAGCACTTTTCCTTGAATTTCCTCCAGCCAAAGAAAGCATCTTGAGGGTGTGTGTGGGGTGTTGTAATATAGTTCCTTTCCTGTTCTTCTCCTCTCTTCATTTCTCTCTCTCCCCCTCTCTCTTTCTTTGTTCTGTTCACTTTATCCTTTAATAAATAATCTTGCTTTTGATATTTGGCCTCGTTTCCACCTCGGTTTCACGACATGGGAATGTATAAAAACAAATCTCTCTCCTCTGGACCGAGACATTTTTAGTCTCTGTCCTCCAGACCAGGACAAATACCTTTAAAGCTACTGTGGAAAAAATAAACAGATGAGGGAAGAGCAATATAAATGTCATTAAAAAGATGACTCTGTACCATAGTTGGTGCATTTTCTTATTCCAGTTTAGCTCAGCTAACTAAAGATAACTACACGTTAGCCTTGCCTTACACTGCACAAGTCTTGAGTATATCAGAACCAATTTCAAGACAGAAGTCCATACTTGCGACAGTAATTTCTGAGAATTATAAACTGTTTGTTTCCATTTTATTATTCTTTAGACCATGAGATCTGCCTTGTCAGAACATGTTTTTTGGAAGAAGCTGAAAAATTAACAGGGTACAAAATAAAAACTAAATGTTTCTTAGTTTCCACCTGCAACATCTGCCCTGATGTGTTCTTTAACCTCTGAACAAATTTTGAGAAGATGTGCTGTTGAGAATCAGAAAATTCCCTATGTTACAGCTATCTTAAAAGGGACCCCTCAGTATGTACCAGTTCCTAAATTCCTTTTCAATAATTGATACTTTGCACTTACGGAGGAACTTTGATCACAAATGATCAAAGAACTTTAGAAATGTTGCTGGGTTCATCCTTGAAAGACCTTAATAAAATAATAAAAATATTTTCCCATCGAAAAAGCCTCCAGCAAACACAAACCCTCAAAAAGTCCAAATCCAAAACTGCAAGAAAAAAAACCCAAACTTTTGCATGGAAGATGACAGAGACTTCATGGGGCCAAACAGGTTAGAAAGTAATGAGTTTCTTCCCTATTAATTACAGGTCAAATGTATGAATTAATTTTAAGATCTTCATCTCTATATAGGACTTCTTCAGAATATATACCCTAAAACCTTGACTGCTTTTTTCCTCCAGCCATGATCAAATGATATATTTGCCTTGGTCTCTTAGACCTCACTGTGATTGTATGCTTCGGCTCCCTCTGTTGCAGTGGCCATGGAGTTCAGAATCCCCAGAGTAGGAGCAAGGGCAAAACGCAAAGATCTCAGTGCTGAACTTCAGGAGAACCAACTTTGGCCTCTTCAGAGATCTGCTTGATAGAATTTTATGGCATGAAGTGTCACGGAAGGCCAAAATAGGCCAAAATAGGCCTAAACATGTCCTGGCATGTTTTTTCTGCTCTTCCTCCTTCTACTGATGGACGAAGCAACTGTGGGAAGGGAAGACAAGGGGTCTGGTGTCTCCAGACTCTGTCCAAACTTGTTTACAGAGTACCCACATGTGTTTATACATTTTTTACCTTTAGTCTCATTAGTGAGGTCACTGCTCACACTAAAGTCAGTCTTTTCTCCTGGCTCAAACTCACTCAGTGGGTAGTTTTGCTTCTCTGCTTTCCCTGATACTGCCGACATTTTATCAGTCTCTCAAGACAGGGTTGTTTTATTTTTCTGAAAATTTTCCATACCTTTGGATTTTTAACTAGTTTCTCCTTTAGGGAATAGCTCAGTTTTAGGATATTGCCCTGCCTGATTGACACCCAAGATAAACCCTCATGAAATTTGGAGTACTATCTTGCCTTCAGAGTAAACTCTCTCTTAGGTGATACTCTTTAAAGAGCTTTTGATCTCTTACTGCAGAGCTCTAAAATCTTACAGTCGACTTCTCCTTTTGGCTAGAACTAAAAATATGGCTGAAATGTTAATCATTTTCTTTCATTCAAAATGAACAGAATATTTAAAAGGATAAAGATGTTGAATGCATATGATATTAAAAAAAATATGCATGATGAGTGTATATAACATAGTCTACTTTTTCACATAAAAGAAACCTAAGTGCAAAGGAGATACTGATAAGAAATCCTAGACTTAGAGGTTGTGAAAAATGTGAGTAATATAAAGCATATGAAGCCTGTATTTTTAATATTTTTATATTTCATTGAGAATATTAGTAAAGAAATTGAGCTAAATACAAAGTCACACTTTATCATGGAATTTTAGTCTCTTCTTTTTTAGCTTTTACTTCTTCAGTTTGTATGTTCCTAGTCCAAGATTAACTTTCACAATTAGAGAGAAAAAAAAAATGAAAACCAATGCAACCATGCAAAAATGAAAACCAGTGCTATACTTAAACTGGGAATTTTTTAGAACATAATGGGAACCTGAGTCATCCCTGAATTATAATCTCTTCATACACAGATGTACAAATGGAGGCCCATTAGATATAAATAATCACAGCCAGGAATACCTAATATTCCACTTCAAGCAATTAATTTTTTTAATACCTCAGTCATAACAAAATTCTTTTTCTTCTTGATCTTGGTCTCTTGAATAGATGTCATAGGACCAGTGGATTCCTCATAGGCTTTTCCTAGAAACCAGTAGTTTTCTTCCTAATTTTTAACTGCTTAATGTGGAATACTGATGTATCAATAAAAATGTCAAGAATTTGTCAATAATACGAGACACCTGAGATCAGGTAGGTGCTTAGAGAAGTGGACTGTGTCAAATACGTAGCAACAGGGTGCTTGGTATTTCAATAGTAGAAAGTGTTGATTTGCCAGTAACTGATGGTGTTTGCGCTGCTCAGAACAATTGCATTACCTTGTTCTTTAACTGATCAATATGTTGCTTATAACAAAAGCATAACATTTCCTTTGCAGCTTCTCATGAAATGCTTCTGACCATACAAGGTGCTACATGTAACAGTAACTATGTGTTATGTGTATTTTAAATCATCTTAACAGCAATAAACAGCATCTTATTATCAGTCACGGCCCAAGTTGCCTCTTTGCTACAACAGACAGCACAATTAGAGCACTGAAGCAGAATTCAGTTCCCTAGTATCATATAGTCCAAGTAGACTACATCCACAGCCTTCCCCACTTTCCCAGCAGGGTAACCTGATCATAAAAGGAGATCAGGCTGGTCAGGCAGGTCCTGCCCTTCCTAAACCCATGCTGGCTGGGCCTGATCCCTTGGCCATCCTATAGGTGGTTTGTGATGGCACTCAAGATGACTTTGCCTGGCACTAAGGTCAGGCTGACAGGTCTGGAATTTCCTGGTTCCTCCTTCCGGCCCTTCTTGTGGATGGGCATCACATTGGCAGCTTCCAGTCTTCAGGGACCTCTCCAGTGAGCCAGGACTGTTGATAAATGATGGAGAGTGGCTTGGCCAGCTCATTTGCCAGCTCTCTCAGCGCCCTAGGATGGATCTCATCTGGTCTCATGGACTTGTGAGGATCCAAGTGGCTCAGCAGGTTCCTTACTGCTTCCTCCAGGATTATAGAGGGACTATACTAGTTGCTGGCTCCATCTGCCAGTTCAGGAGGCCACTTCTCCTGGAGACAACCTGTCCCACTATTGAAAACTGAGGCAAAGAAGGTGTTAAATACCTCTGCCTTTTCCTCATCTTTTGTTACTGTATTCCCCTCCACATCTAATAAGGAGCGGAGATTGTCCTCGCCCCTTCTTTTGCCATTAATATATTTATAGAAACATTTTTTATTCTCCTTAAAATCAGTGCCCAGTCTAAGTTCTAAAGGGGCTTTTGCCTCTCTCATTTTTTTCCTACAAGACCTAGCGACATCCTTAAACTCTTCCTGAGATACCTCCTCTTCTTTTCCCAAGGTGATACACCCTCTTTTTTCCCCCCTTAACTCCTTTAGAAGCTCCTTGCCCACCCAGCCTGGCTGTCTCCCTCATCAGGTCATCTTCCAGCACAATGGCACAGCCTGTTCCTGCACCTTCAAGAGTTCTCTCTTGAAGTAGGTGCAGCCTGCCTGGACCCCTTTGTTTTAAGGGCTGTTTCCCAAAGAACTTTCCAAGTTAGTTCCTTAAATAAGCTGAAGTCTGCCCTTCAGAAGTCCAGTGTGGAGGTTTTGTTGATGCCCCTCCTGGTTTCACCATATATTGAAAACTATAATTTCATGGTCACTGGACCCCAGGCAGCCTCTGACCACCACATCTCCCACCAACCCTTCTTTATTTGTGAACAGAAGGTCAAGCAGGGCTGCACCCCTGGTAGGCTCATATAACAGCTAAGAGAAGAAGCTATCCTCCATACACTCCAGGAACCTTCTAGACTGCCTCTTCTCTGCAGTATTAAAGTCCTAGCAGATGTCTGGCAGGTTAAAGTCGCCTACAAGGACAAGGGCAAGTGATCTTGAGGCAACCTCCAGCTGCTTAAAGAATAATAAATCAACCTCCTCCTCCTGGTTGGGTGGTCTATAACAGACTTCAACCATGACGTCAGCCTTGTTGGCCTCCCTCGTAATTCCTACCCAACCTGGGACTCAACTTGATCAGGGACTCAACCTGATGATCCTTAATCTCTACTTCCATGATGTCCAGAGCCTCCCTAATATACAGGGCTACTCCTCCACCACTTCTCCCTCGTCTGTCTCTCCTGAAGAGTCTGTAGCTAGTGATTTTAGCACTCCAGTTGTGTGAGTGATCCCACTACGTTTCTGTGATGGTGACAACATCATAGTTTTCCTCTTGTACCAAGGCTTCCAGCTCCTCTTGTTTATTACCCATACTGTGTGCATTACTGTGCATACACTTCAGCTGCTGGTTTTACCCCCACCTCTAGCTTACCACCCTTAGCCTCCTTTGGTTCATCTCTAGTACTGCTGTGTTTAACCCCCTCCCCCTTCCAGCCTAGTTTAAAGCCCTTTCAACAAGCTGCACCAGCTCATGTGCCAGGATCATATGGAAGTATATCCATCAATTATATCCGTTAGATAACATGTGCCTTGGTAATGCTTATGGCTTGCACTCACTGCAATTTAGTTGCAGACCTCAGCCCAAACAGAACTCAGACTGTGCTACCTTGGAAATCTAGGATTATCCCTGATCAACCATTCATATCAGTGTTGATTTAAAACACATTTCAAACCACAGGCTATGCCTGTACTGACAGAAAAAAAACAGCGTGCAAAACTGAATACTTCCAAAATTATCTTCAACTGGAGAAATCATTATTTGAATTAAAATATAGCAGTAAAAATTGCTAGGATAATAACCAGAGAATTCAGGAAATCATACTCTTCATGGGCAATGCAATAATTTTTTTATAAACATTGATACTTGTTGTTGTCTACATAATTTATCTTTTGTACTATGGTGTGAAAATGTACTTGAACAGAGGTATGAATAAATAGAAAAATTATAATGGGATTGTGAGATCTCTAAGACCAGGACAATGAATAAATGGGTTTGACACCTATTAGTACATGCTTTCTTTTAAACTCTGTGTTACCTGGGAAAGGAGAAAAAAAGACCGATGATTGAAGTTCTTGTACTGTTATTGCTACTTTTTTAAACAATCAGGAAATGGTTCAATACAATATTTTGTTGCACTAGAGAGCAGCCGACTTTGGGTGGTTACACAGCTGGATTATAATAATCATTCCAAACCTCAAAACCCTAAACCAGACTAGCAGGATTGACATGGAGAGTAGGTTCATTGTTTTGTTTAGTAGGTTATGGATTGATAGTTAAGATCTTAAATGGTTTGAACATCATTCAACATCAATTTTAATCTCATAGATGTTTTATTTTAATGCCTGCCACAAAGCTAGGTTGGCTTGTCTGTTCTGCAAAGATAGCACTGAGAACCTTCCCACATGCCTTAAAAGAAGTGGAGATTCATACTGTGAATGCTGCTCAGCCTCTCATCAGATCCTCTAGAAATTCCAGTATCAGAAATTTAACAAGCACAGATCAATCTAATTCACTTGCACCAGTAGAGAACTGGATATAGAAGCATACAATGGTAAGGTTGGAAGGAGACCTCAAGGATCATGTAGTTCCAACCCTCTGCCATAGGCAGGGACATCTCCCACTAGTACAGGTTACTCAAGGCCTCTTCCAATCTGGCCTTGAACACCTCCAGGGAGCAGTATGCTTTCAGCAGGATTGGACTAAGTGAATCAAAACTCTGTCCCACATGACATCCTGGTCACCAAACTGGAAAAACATGGACTTGATGGGTGGAGCACTGCTGGATAAGGAATTGGCTGGATGGTTGCACACAGAGAGTGGTGACCAAGGGCAAAATGTCCACCTGGAGACAAGTGACAAGTGGTGTCCCTCAGGGGTCAGTGCTGGGACCAGTGCTGTTTAACATCTTTGTCAGTGACATAGACAGAAGAATCCGTGCACCTTCAGCAAGTTTGCAGATGGCACCAAACTGTGTGGCACAGTCGACTTGCCAGAGGGCAGGGATCCATACAGAGGGACCTGGACAGGCTGGAGAGGTGGGCCCAAGCCAACCTCATGACATTCAACAAGGCCAAGTGTAAGGTCCTGCACCTGGGTAGGCACAATCCCAAGCACAAATCCAGGCTGGGTGGTGAATGGTTGGAGAGCAGCCCTGAGGTAAAGGACCTGGGGGTCTGGGTTGATGAAAAGCTCAGCATGAGCCTGCAGTGTGAGTGCAGCCCAGACAGCAACCGAGTGCTGGGCTGCATCAAGAGCAGTGTGGGCAGCAGGGCAAGGGAGGGGATTCTGCTCCTTTGCTCTGCTCTCATCAGACCCCACCTGGAATTCTGTGTGCAGTTCTGAAGCCCCCAGCACAGGAAGGACATTGAACTGTTGGAGCGGGTCCAGAGGAGGCCACGAAGATTAGAGGGCTGGAGCAGCTCTCCTGTGAGGACAGACTGAGAGAGTTGGGGCTTGCATTATGAAAAAATGTCTTGATTATAATTTTTTTTTCTTTAGGTAGAACTTTTTCTTTTTTTTTTTTTTGAGGTAGAACACCTCAAATAAAAACTGTTCTTTTACAAGAAGACAGCAATGGGCCCATTGGAGAGGGTCCAGAGGAGGCTACGGAGATGCTCAGAGGGCTGGAGCATCTCTGCTATGGAGACAGGCTACAAAATTTGGGTGTCTGCAGCCTGGAGAAGAGAAGGCTTTGAAGAGACCTTATAGTAGCCTTCCAGGATCTGAAGGGGGCCTACAGGAAGGCTGGGGAGGGATTATTTACAAGGTCTTGCAATGACAGGACAAGGGGCAATGGGTTCCAACTGGAAGAGGGGAAATTTAAACTGAATGTTAGGAGGAAGTTCTTTACAGTGAGGGTGGTGAGACACTCGCACAGGTTGCCCAGGGAGGTTGTGGCTGCTCCCTCCCTGGAGGTGTTCAAGGTCAGGTTGGACAAGGCCTTGAGTGACCTGTTTCAGTGGGAGGTGTCCCTGCCTATGGCAGGGGGTTGGAACTACATGATCCTTGAAGTCCCTTCTAACCTTAGCGTTCTATGATTCTATGATTCTAAAACTATTAAGAGTTATCTATAAATGCAGCTACTTTATTTTTTTGATGTATATATTGCCCTTTTTTTCTTTTCCCCTCCCCCAGTTGAATTTAATTGTTACATGTTTATCATGCACTTTTTTAGCAACTTATTTTGTTTTCTATATTTGGTCTTTGCTTGATTTGCTTGCACTTTTGGGATTAAATGGCATGGGCTATTACGGAATGCAAGTATACAAATGACACAAATGGATAAATGTAGTGAGTAATAAGAAATCTTTTAACAGATGCTTTAATTGGCACCACATAAATTAAGTACAGAGATCTAAAAGTTAATTAAAAATATTGATTGGTGAGGCTAAGATTGCACTTGAAGCTGTTTTTCATGGGTGGGCAAAAGAACAAATTTTACTAAAATGTTTTTCATTATTTTTTGTGTAAAGAGGCTTTGCATCATGCATATAATTTGAAAGAAAATCTGTTAGGGAAGTACAAAAATAAGGATTAAGTAATATTAATTCAATAACTTCAAATTTATAAGCAAAATAGACAACTATTACAACTTACATATTCAGATCAGTAGTATACAATTCTGGTCTTTTACTATGCAAACTTTATCATGGTGATCTCATCATTTTTGCAAGAGGATATCTCTGTTCTGCTATAGAACAGAAGGACAAGTTCTGTAATTCTCTATATCATTTGAAATGCCAATGAATTAATCATTCTAATCAATAATATTTTCTGTCTTTACTGTTTCAGCTCTGTTCAGTCCTGAGCCAAAACTACTTTAATTTTCAGAGTTTATTGCCACAAGCTAGACAAATACTTCCACATTAAAGAACTCTTTTCTGTTGTTGTCTGGGGCCATCATTCATATTATATTGCCTTTTACCTCTTTAAATTTTAGCTCTCACCTTATTAACAGCTGTTATGAGCAAGTTGTAGAATATGACAGGAGCATATGTGAAGACTGATTTTCCCAAAGATGGTTTCCATTTCCTCTATAATAGTTTTCAGAATGATGTCTGCTGTTTTCAGAGTTTTCAGTCGGGTCCTTAAAGCATTAGGGACCCTAAATATTAGCATGCAACTTTTCTATGCATGAATCACATTCCTGTTTAAAAAAAAAAAAAAAAAAAAAAAAAGAAACCTAAGCCAGTCTAATGATCACACTGTGCAATTAAAAGGAAGTATCTAATATAAAAATTTTCAGTCTGTTTCATTGAAATGCTGAAGGTTTGCAAATTTTAAAATATATCTTAATTAATAGACACACGCCTTCAACCAAACTCCTTAGTATGACTGCCTTTGGAAATTGAAAAAATGTAGACTTCAGACTGGGTTTGGAACTTAATGGTCCAGCTGCACTAATTAAAAATGCTGAATCATGTTGTGGCCAAACAGAATTCTTCATATAATTCACTTCTGCAGCAATCATGCAAACGTGAATGAAATGCAGGTTTTGAAGACTCTAAAGCCAAGCACAGTTCCGACTTTATTTATCTTTGCCTCAAGAAGTGGCAATGCCATGGTGTTAGGATCAGTGTTTTCATTTCCCTACTATTTGGGGTTTTTTATTCCCAAAAATCTTTACTAAATAACTCTTATAATAACAAGCTATCCAAGAAGATCATTCAGTTTAGAGCTAATTTATAGCAGAAGAATTACATTGATAGCTTGTTATTTCTCCATAGTGTAGGAGTTAATTTATTAGTACAATGCAGTGACAGATCCTGTTTAACTGGAGCATAAATGCAGGAATTTAAAGAATTAAAGCCTCACTAAGTGGCATCCTTATTCAAAGATATTAATTTTCCAGGATAGTGCAGTATATAAGCAATCACTCATGGAATGAAATGTTTTTGACTAAGAACAATGTGACTTACAAATGTGTTTATAATACAGTACTTAAATGGGCAAAGAAAATTTAAGCCAATAGGAGACTAATTAAATTGAGACTATGAAAAAGAGGTTTCAAAATGTCCTCAGTAAGTGTCTGAAAGAGAACATGAAGTTATTATATCAAAGGGTATTTTGCTCTTCTGCAACATCATCAAGCATCAGATTGTTAACTGATAGGACAACCCAGACACTCTATTTTATTACTTCACATGACAAGTGGATCAGCTACTTGAAGAAATGGAAAGCCTTATGTGAAAATAGTATCATAACCTGTTTAGAAGTATTATATAAACTCTGTATTGACCAGATCATGCTTAGCTCAAATGAAGACAGACATTTTTGCAAAAGCACTTCTTTACTCAGAAATTAATTATGAAAGCTAAGACAAACCAGAAATAATGTGCTGGCAGACCTTGATTCCCAAACTTTGCTTAAGAGCATATGAAAGTAGCACACCAAAACCAACTTGGTCAATAAAGTGGCTGTCCAAGAACCAGTAATTTTCTTGATGTTTGATGTGGGTTTGGGAATTACCTGCCCCCCCACACTTTGTAAAATGACCCAGGCTAAAACTCAGTCGGCTGGAAGTTTAGATGAAGCTCTATTTACAGCTCAGCACAATGTACAAGCAGATATATACACTATATACAAGAATATTTACAGAAATATGCAAGGTAAAGGTAATACAGAAACACAACACCCCTCCCAGAAATCAGAGACCCCAGGAGGGGCTCCCAACCACCCTTCCACCTTCTCCCCACCCCTATACCTTACCCCAAGGTTTTGAGGATCGGTCAGAGGAGGAGTTAGAAGAAAAGTGATTAGTGAAATTAATTTGTCGGAGAGAAGAAGCCAGAAGTTGCAGGATAGCCCCAGACACTGTGCCCCAGAGAGTGCCACGAGCCCGACTGTCTTATCTAATGTTTATGTTCTTAGTTTTATCTGTGTCAGCAAGCCTATGAGTGAAGTAGACATCACCATTGTTTTCCTTTCACAGCCTGTAACATAATTTTCTCTATTAAAATATTCCAATTAGCCTTAAACCAGCACAATGTTGGGCTAAATGTCATTGAATCCAAATGTACTGACAACTATAAAGAAAAATGTTATCTTAGCCTAAGATTCACACTGACAGTCAAAAGTACTTCACTATGTTTCTTTTTGTGTTAACAGGGAAAAAAAAAATGCAAACTAGAAAAAGGTCTGGAACTTGCGGTTTTTACATATCTATGATTAAATAACACAGAATCAACACCATCATATGCAAAGAATACATAAATAAATAAGGCACTGGGCCTTCTTTGGAAAACATAGAATCAGTAAAGGGTTCAACCAAAGGAATTTTCCCCCTTTGAAGTTCACATTTAATGTACCCACTTTTCCAGATTTGTGCATCCCCACTGTATTTAACTATTTGATCTTGAAGAAAAATTTCTGTTCATCATATACTTATTAGTCTTGCCACAGAATGTTTTACTAGAAGTTGCTTGGATACTACACTAAGTAGTGCAGCATCCTAAGCTACATAAACCAAAATTAAAATTAATTTTTATCTTCATAAACCATCAGCAAGAGTGCTGTTTTCTCCAGAATATTTGTTGCCTAGTGAGTTCAATGAAACAACACTTATCAACAGTATTTAGTTAGAGTACGGATTTATGACTAACTGCTTGCTAATTTTCATTGTTTACAATGCAGTATCTAGTAGTAGATAGTTCTGAATATAAGTTAAGACTTCGCATCACAGTGCAGCAGAGGTTTCAGATACTTGTAAAGTCACATACTTGTAAAGGGTAAATGAGCTGAAGCATTGGACCAGACTAACAACTCCACTCATTTCCAGTACTAATACTAATACAGCTATTTTGTTCCTCTATACAGAATACTGAATGTGTAGGAAATACGTGTATCCCTTAACACTGAGTATGCTTCCTGAAGAGATAGACCTAACTCTTACAGGGTATTTTGGTACTAATGATCCATTTGGAACTCTAAAGTGCATTCTGTTCTTGTAGCTTATATCTCCATCATGTCAAAACCTAGCTAGTTGAGGACAATTATTTCTTGTGGTTTCTGGAAATTTCATTTTGTTCTTCTGTTGTGGAGGCAGGGAATTAATGTGGCTGAGTCAGGAATTATAAAAATAGAATTATTTTAATTTCCTGAGAGCCCTGCCCACAAAACTATACACAAAACTAGTTTAGATTTATTTACAGGTTCTAATTCTATCGGGAATTCTTCAACAGGAAGTTATGGACAAATTTGGAGATTTAGGAAGTCAGGAAATGGAAAAGGCTAAGCTATAAACACAGCTTCACCCCACTATCAATCAGGTTGAGCAGAGAATCAAGGGGGCAGCAGCAGGCTTTACTCACGGAGGTGAGATAGGTATTGGGCGATGATCCCTTGCTGGGTTTCTCTGCGGCTTGGCTGCCTTCTGACACTGCAAGCAATATCCAATAGTCTGGATCTAGGTGGCAGAAGCCCAAGGTGGGTGGAAAAGCTGCCAGAGTCAGAAGTGTCTCGAAACACAACTGCCACAAGACAGGGATTTGTGGGAGCGATGCTGCCTTGGGAGCAGCAGGAGAGAGCCAAACTGCTCAGGTCTGCCCAGTTCGGAATAGCAGCCAGGAAGTTGGCTGCAGGATGGTCCAAGAGCAGCTGGGTCTGGGTGCCACTGGCAGCTCTCTCAAAAGGACCCCAGGGCTTGCCAAGCTTGCAAATTTGCACAGAATGGTGCAAAAGTGGGGAGAGGCATCCAAAGGCAGGGACATTGCAAAACCAAGAGCCATGCAAAAAGGTAGGATCGGTCTACAAGCGAGGATGGTCCAAAACAGGAGATCTTTCAAGACAGGGGACTCTTAAGGCTGGAACTCTTTTAAGGTGAGAACCTCGCACTTCTCCTTTGCCCTATTTATGCTTTTTTAGACAAAGTGTCCATTTGCCCTTTATACTGGGCACAAAAATCCAGCTAACCACCAGTCTAATTCTCAGTGCAGGCTGCCACACTGCTCAGCACACGCGTATAAAGGTGCCCTTGGCTGTTCCCCCTTCAAGCCTGCAGGGCAAGGGGGGGGAAAGCAGTTTTCACACCTTTTGTTCCCCATTCAAACCCCTCCACATTCAAACCCTCAGGGGAGGGGAGAAGGAAGGAGTTTGGAGTGCTCCAGAACATCTTCCACTTGAATTAACAGTGAGATTTTTTTTTCTCTGTTTTACAGAATTAAAAATTGGAGGATATTAATAACTTCTATTTTGTTTGTTAGCTATAGTGAATTTTTACTTCTAGCAGGTAAGAGTTTATCTGGTCATATATGCTAATAAGACTTCATGTTTATTTTTACTTCTAGCAGGTAAGAGTTTATCTAGTCGTATGTGCTAATAAGACTTCTTGTTTATGTTTATGCATGTAAACAGTTTTCAGTTTATTGGTAACAGGAGTACACGTTGTTAGATGCATGGTTGATTTTGCCATTTATTTGTTAATTTCTCTTTTGAAGGGTGTTTTGTTTGTTTTTCTTTTTTTCTAGAAAATCACAAAAATCTGTGACAGGATATATGTGCAAACATACATGGAAGTTGTGCTGGACAGTTTGATTCACCCAGATTGTGCCACTAAATCTCAAATGGAATAGTTAACAGATGACACATCATGTAGAAGAGAACCAGTACAATCAATTTCTAATCAAAACCATGGCCTGTATCCTTGTAATCAAAACTCTATTCATCACTGAATAATCTTAATAGAGCTAAAACAAATGTAATCATTAAGACATTTCAAAGCTTCTTGAAATTGCTCAACCCAGGGGCAGCTAATTGAATTCATTCAGTTATTTTCAGATCTAGTCTCTTCTTTCAGACTGCCACTGAAATGTTTGTTTTTCTTCATATCCAGTATCAATCCCCTCTGTTTTGCATAACCTTGTAAGGACTTTGAAGACTTTCTCACCATCTTCTGTTCCAAAATGGGTTATTTTGAGTGCATAACATTGGTTTCCCATATCCCAGAATTTCTTTTAATATTAAAATTTGTTTTCTGTATTCAAATTATATGTATATATTTTAGAACAGAAGGACAAGTCAATTTTATTAGACATTTCACTCAGGTGATACAGACAGTAGCCTTCTTACTAGGACCTGAATTGGTACAACTTACATCATGGATAAAGTACTAAGCCTATAAAGTACATAATTAGTGTTATTAAAAAGCTGTCTTTAAAAAATCAAGCATGGAAGTCTTCATTTTCCATTTAATTAAGAATTCCATAAACCTGTTAAAACATTGCTGTAGATTTTCTGATAGTGAGAGTTTTTTATATGATGAAGAGGTCAACACTGAAATTCTTTTGACTACAAAAGGATCAGATGTTATTAAATTTTGATCTAAATGAGTTAATGTCTGGAACATTATATAAGGCAGTAGCCTTGCAGTTATGATAAACATGTACCCTGTTGTTAAGACAAGGAATAAAATGTGCCATCTTAGGAGGGTTTGTAATGCATCAAAGGATGTATGGCCTTGCCCCTCTGCCTAGTTTGCATTTGTTCCATTGAGATAAGGAAATTTGACGCATCCTGTGGAAAGGGTAACAAAATACAGGGTCTCCAAAAACCCAAACCAAATTAATGGAAAGGGTCAATTCTTCCCTTCCCCCTTTGCACATGCACACATTAGTAGGCACCATCTCCAGCCTCCAGTGCTTTCTGTGAAAATTAGGGGATACATCATGAAGCCACAAAGCAACACTCTTTTTGGCAAGTAATAAAAAAGACTTGAACACACTGTCAGGCATGCTCCTACCACTGAAGACCCAAGCAATGGACGAGGAAAGACATAGCTGGAATCACGGGTGGGGATATGTATCTTTATCTATTCTCTCTCTGCCTCTACTTTTCCCTTAGACACATCATATATATACACATATATCGTTTTAGTCAGGCAGTTAACAATTAAAACCCTTTTCATATGGACCTATGGTGTATGTCTCCTTAATTTGACTTAAAGGAATCATCGCATCTGAGTCATTCTCTTTTGCCTCCTCTGTTCCAGGCTGAGCAGGACATAGCAGATGCTATACTAGTCTCTTTGGGGCAATTGAAATTGATGCTTGCACCCCTGAAGTGTCTCAGTGGAAAGCACAAGAATTCAAAGTATATCTGGGAAATAACCACGTTTTCCAAGGAAAACTCAGAACAAAACAGCCATCTGGGTAGGGCTTACACTTTGAGGTTTTCTGCTGCCTCTGATTGGAAAGTAAAAAAAAGAAATATAGTCTTCAGGTCAGCCAAATGACATCTTTTGTACAGAAAAAAAAAGTCCTAAAATTGTGAATATCAGAAAATAAAATTTTCTATTAATTTCTCTTACATAATTAGTATCTCTCATGAAATTATTATCAGCTTAGAATGCAGTTATTATTAATTAAGAAGTAAAGGATTTTCAATGTTCAGTTTCACTTAAACACGGGCCATATCCTATTTGTAAACACTGTAATGCTAAAATGCTCTGAGGCAAGAGAGCAATCAATTTATTTACAAAAACATATATGTACAAAGTCCCAATTCTCTGACCGCTATTAAAAATCTATTGTATATTGAGAGCAGCAGAAATCTTCCCAAATATAAGCAGATGTTGTAGTTGTTGATACAGAACTCTAAAAACAAGAGTGAAAGAAAAAGACACAGTTCATCTTTTTTTTTCTGAAGCCTTTGTTAACCTTCACATAACCCAGTGACTCTTCATATAGTAAAAATAGTATCTCAGACTATTTTAAATATGAGAATGTGATAGAAAAATACTGTCATATCCAGGAGTGCTTTTTCAGAATTACTTGCCAATTTTTCTTGTCTACAAAAGGAAGCAACATTTTGTAGAGTAAATGTCATTGACTAGTCATGCAGAAGACCTTGAGTGTACTGATGCCCTGTCAGTTGCTTTGCTGTAGAGGCATGAGATGACAGCTACCACTCTCTTCACTGTCCTATACTGATTTGTATTGTCTGTTTAAATCAATTGGCTTTTTAGGTTAGGTAAATATTGAAAACTAATTACATAACTCCAAAACAGGCAATTTGAAATTAAACTGATAGATGACAGACACACTGCCACATTTCATAGGATCATAGAATGTCAAGGGCTGGAAGGGACCTTGAAAGCTCATCTGGTCCAGCCCCTCTGCCAGAGCAGGATCACCTAGAGCAGATCATACTGGAACACATCCAGATAGTTCTTAAATATCTCCAGAGAGGGAGACTCCACAACCTCCATGGGCACCTGGTTCCAGTGCTCTGTCACTCTCACATTAAAAAAAATTCTTCCTCAGGCTCACATGGAACCTCCTATGCCTCAACTTCCACCATTGCCCCTTGTCTTGTCACTGGGCATCACTGAGAGGAGGCTGGCTCCATCCTCCTGGTAAATTGATGTGAATCCCTGCGTGTTAAGTCTGAAAGGACTGTGGTCTTTACTGGTGGGTCTTACCAGGCTGAGCATTCAGCTTCCCGATGTAAGATAGATGCCTGCACCATCTTAATATTTCTGTAAAGTATTTCCTGCTACAGGGACTTGCTAATCTCATCTCGCAACTTGTTCTGGTTCAGGCCCTGCTGGCAGCGGACCCCCACTCTGCTGCACACACAACTGCCTCCACATAGCGGGATGGGAAGGATAATCAGGAGGAAAAAGAGAAGCCCCATGGGTTGAGATAAAGAGAGTTTAATAGAACAGCTCAAAGAGATAAAGAGAGTTTAATAGAACAGCACAAAGAGATAACAATGATCAGGTAAAATAATAATACTGTATGCAAAATGAGTGATAGAAAATGCAGCAGTGACTGTATGGCCTTGCCCAACCCATCCATCTGAATTCTACCCTACTTCCACTATCACATCACAATCACCTTCTTAAAGTGCTCACTTCTGGATAGCCTTTTCTTTATGGTGCAGGCATAATGACAGTGTGGTATCAAATACCCCATAGTCTGGTTCAGCTGCCTGTCTTGGCTGTAGTCCCACTCAGCTTCGTGTGAAGAAAGTAAAAAATACCCAAAAATAATCAAAACACATCATGATCCAAAAATTTCACCCTATCTTTGCCAAACCCAGGACACATCTAAGCACTCTAATGCAAACAAATAGTATTTAAAGATAGAAAAGGACTATGTGATTGGGTCAATGTATGTGTCATATTCTGAGGTTATATTAAGTAATGATATTTTTTTTCCTAGATGTGAATAAATGAGCTATTTCAGGTGAAAAATATGATAGACAGAAAGAATGGCATGTAAAAATGTCAAAATGAATAGTTAGACCACACAGATTCAATACAGAAAATGGTTCTCCTCCGCGTTCTGGTGTATATTCGATTTTCAGTTCTAGATGAAATGAAAAGGAAAGTGCAAGTTCCCCTGTTAGTTCTTTATATAACTTGCATATGCACAATGTCCTGTGCCCATATAATATTTCTATTTCAGCATAACAAATCGATTGTATTCAGTTCCACATGTTTTAATGGTGATGTAATTACTTCTTGTGTTCAGCTTCCTGTATTCAGCTAAAAAAAAAATGGCTAGCAAGATAGAACAAAATGGATATGTTTTTCTCATGCCAGATGTGTAAGTTTACTTCTGTGAATTTATGACTTGTGAAGTAGAGAAATCACATAGCTGTAACATCTTCCAGAGACTTATTTGAAATGTGGGCGTTATGGTCCCTTATGAACATTTTGCATTGTTCATTGCTGCTCATATCCTGCATACTGAACGAGGGCTCCTCTTTGTAATTGTTATTTATTGATCCCATAGCTAATTTATCAAACCCAACATTATGCTATCAGAGCCTATGAATAAGTAATTAACAAAGATATCACATTACAAAGTTTTCATTTTCTACTTGAAAATAGTCTGGTCACAAGTATCTGTAAAACAGTTACCAAATATAAAGCCTGCAACTCAGAAATCTGTAATAGGCTAAAATTCTGACAACACTACATGTACCAGTCATCTATGTAGCCTAAGTCAAAATATTTAAACTCATTATTTCTTTTCTCTGACTTTGGTTTACAAATCCTTGACTTCCACTTTTCTTACCAGGAATTCAAGCCTAGTAAGTGAGTTGGTTGTAACAGGTTTGAAATAATTGATTGGACATCACATGATGAACATTCAGAAACATATGCAACAGAGGAGGAAGTTGTTTCTGAAAATGAAGCTATTTCAAAACTGGAATATGAACAAGTGATATGAACGTTACACTTGTAGTGCTTCCAAGACTACTACATGATACACCAGATCATCACAATATAGTCCACTATATTGCCTAGCAAACAGTGGCAACAATATCCAACTGAGGCATGCTGCAAAATCACCAAGTGAAGTTGCTACCAATATTTAGAAAGTTATCTGCCTCCACAACCATTTTGTGCTGAAAGAAACTACCTCCTTATGAGGAGGCATCTAATGGTAAGGTGTGCACATGGAAGGTTGAACTTACAAAACATGAATATAGAATCATAGAACCATAGAATGGTAAGGTTGGAAGGGACCTCAAAGATCATCTCGTTCTAACCCCCTGCCATAGGCAGGGACATCTCCCACTAGAATAGTTCACTCAAGGCCTCGTCCAACCTGGCCTTGAACACCTCCAGGGAGGGAGCAGCCACAACCTCCCTGGGCAACCTGTTCCAGTGTCTCACCACCCTTAACTGTAATGCATATCTATACAGTTATGGCCAACTGTATTACACATACGACCTGCAAAACTATAGATAGTGTTCTTGTGTGATAGACGACATGATATGTTTCTTACTGGACATATGTCTCAAGAAACGTGAATCACAGAAACAAACATCAGTCAGTTGCCTGGGAGAAGAGACTGACCCCACCTGGCTACAACCTCCTTATAGGTAGTTGTAGACAGCAATGAGGTCTGCCCTGAGCCTCCTCTTCTCCAGGCTGCACCCCCCCAGCTCCCTCAGCCTCTCCTCACAGGGCTGTGCTCCAGGTCCCTCGCCAGCTTTGTTGCCCTTCTCTGGACATGTTCCAGTGCCTCAACATCCCTCTTGAATTGAGGGGCCCAGAACTAGACACAGCACTCAAGGTGTGGCCTGACCAGTGCTAAGTCCAGGAACAGAATAACGTCCCTTGCCCTGCTGGCCACACTGTTCCTGATCCAAGCCAGGAAGCCATTGGCTCTCCTGCCCACCTGGGCACTCTGTTGGCTCATGTTCAGCTATTATCTACCAGCACCCCCAGGACCCTTTCTGCCTGGCTGCTCTCCAGCCACTCTGTCCCCAGCCTGTAGCACTGCATGGGTTTGTTGTGCCCAAAGTGTAGAACCCTGCACTTAGCCTTGTTAAATCTCATCCCATTGGCCTCTGCTCACCCATCCAGCCTGTCCAGATCTCTCTGCAGAGCCCTCCTACCCTCCAACAGATCCACACCTGCTCCTAACTTGGTGTCATCTGCAAACTTACTGATGCTGGACTCAATCCCCTGGTCTAGATCATCAATAGAGATATTGAACAGGATTGGGCCCAGCACTGATCCCTGGGGCACACCACTGGTGACAGCTACCAACTGGATGTGGCACCATTTACCATCACTCTCTGGGCCTGGCCCTCCAGCCAGTTCTTGACCCCAAATCATAAAAATATTATACTGGTACTTAATTGTGCCACAAAACATAAAACTAGCGTGCACATCCAAAACTTTCAACCAGTGCTCCTAGCAATGTCAGTGGAAATATCATTGAATAGCTAACTTTCACTCAATATTTATATTTATATAAAACTCTAGCCTTAAGATAAGTGTAGATATATCACTTTATGAATGACATATCACACTTTTTCATTAGGCAATTGAAGAAGCCTTCCCAGCACACTGTTGCCAAATGCATTCAAAGTGCAGAGCAAGCTGCAGCAGAGCTGGCTTAGTATGCTGTAAAAGCGGCAGGCTCTGCATTAGATAAAATCCCCTTTTTCCCCAGCACTGTTTGAATCCCTATGCACACTTTCTCCAATTCCCTGCATCATAAGGAACGAGACGAAGAAGCAGCTGCCTAAAACAGACCTCTCCTATTTAATCACCTTCTCCTCTCTGAATGCTTCAGTGTCTCAAGACTGTTTCCCTACCTAACCTTTTTTTATGGCCCCACTGAGCCGCAAGTCTTTCCATATGAAAATCAACACTAGGCAAGTACAGGGCGAAAAAAATCAGAGACATTCACCCTCACTTGGGTTTTTCATGTTAGGGTACACTGTAGCAGAACAGACAGGTTTCAGTATATAAACTCTTTCGAATATTTGAGATCTAATCTGTGTTTAAGCCTTTTGAACACTAGCCCTAATATCTAAAAATGCAATGTAAAAATGTCACCCTGCACATGCTGATTAAAGTCCATTTATATTCGCACAAAACACAGCATTGTTAGGTTCCTTACACAGAGATAGAATGAGACAGATGACTTAAGCAGGGTAAAAAAAAAAAAAAAAGAGTTCTGGTGGGCAGGTGTGAACATGAGCAGTCAAGAAAAACAAACACCACAAGGATTTACCTTTGTTTTTTTTTTTTTTTTTTTTGATAGCTGCCCTTGTTAGCACCTGCTAAAGTAAGACTGCAGAGAATAAATTACTTCCTCATCCCTGGAGCTGAACTCTGCCAATCAGAACAGAAACTTGCTGGTTTTAGACATGAGGAAATGAATGTGTTACCCTTTCTGGTGTTGTAAAACATGGAAATGAATATTTTGAGGAAAGAAAACATGCTCGAAATCTGATGCATGAAATGTTTCTGATAAAGATTTAAACTCCTATATCTTTATGTTGATAGGGTAATGAGAAAACTCAGATTCCTGGGTGCCTGATATTGCTTTTGTCTTTTGCATAGATGTGTGTTTGTGAATAAAGAGTTAAAATCTTCTCTTTAGCAGAAAAACAGTGTATTTTTTTAATGTCTACGCACATCTGTTATTCCTCTGAGGAAGAAAAACATAAATAAATGAACCTACTGCTGCCTGACCATTAAAATCATAGGTTTCTGCAGTTATGAGAAGAAATAGGCCTTTGCTTAACATAATTGTGTAAAAATAAAAAAAAAAAAAAAAAAAAATAAACTACATTTTTATGTATTAATTATAAAGAAAAAAAAAAACCAACCCCCAAAATTTTATGTCTCCTTTTGGAATGTCTCGATAAATGTAACAGGCACTCACTCCATTTCAGATCACACTTTGTGCAGAAATTAGTCATTTGAGTGGTGTTTCCAAAGCTCTGAAATTCATTACACTGCAATGATAATAAAAAAAGCTGTAAAAGCTGGAGCATAGTGTGCTGAAATCTTCGATGAAACATCCCTCTCTTCTTCCTCATCCTCTCCAAACACTCATTTGATTTTTCCATCATTCTTTTTTTTAACGTTGACTTACTACTACATCGTCCGAAAGTGCCCTTTTGGGTATACTAACACAAAACAAGTGTGCAATTTCTGTTTTTACATTTAAATGTGCCTTCTTAAAAATGAATTTATAGACTCTGTAGCTCACCAGATAAGAAGTTAATCAAATATAATAATCTAAAATTTTACCGTTTCCTGGGATGGTAATTCCACCAGTTCCATGAGACCTTGTGGAATTTCCACTGCTGAGGAAATGAAAAAATAGCAACACATAATTGAGAAAGAAATACAAGCTCTAGCAACTACTTGCAGGACCAAAGACCTTCTTTTCCATAGTTCCATGCTGCATACACTGAGGTAAGGGATAGAGTATCTTGAAGTATGCCTTTGATTTTATATTTATCTGTAAGTCTCATTCAATAACTGAAGTGAAAAAAAAATTTAAAAGGTATGTAAAAAACCTAAATAGGTCTCTCTACTTACAAACCTTTCCTCCCCACAAACCTGGAGTACCCACACGATGTTATTCTGTGATGTAGTTAAAAGATGGGGTGAGATATGCACCAGCACCTGTTCTGTGGGATGATGCCACCTGGGCCACATAATCATATTTCTGTGGTGAAATAACAAAAGCATGTGTGCTGTGAACTTGCCAGGGAACTTCTCAGACCAAAGGAAGCACAGGAACATGTGCACACAGAGCAGCAAGGCTCAAGTACAGCAGACGAGGGAGTGTCCAGCTGAGCAAGGGGGTGGCCTAACAGTGCTGTGTTGTAACTGCACCAGTTCTGCAAAGTCTCTTTCTGTGTCTGCACAGACAATTGTTCAATTTGACTCATTGCCCCTCTTATCACGTCATAATTTTCTTTATTGTGTGAAACTTTCATGTTTCTTTCCAGACTGATTTGAAGTGAGCTATCTTTTCTGAAGGAAATAGAATTTCTTTGCTTGGATTTCAGTTGTGGAGTCTAGCAAGAACACATTATTTTTATGAATAATGTATAAAATCTGTTACTTTGAAGAATATGTTATAGTTTTTATATGAAATATTACAGTTTTAATTATTCTGGAGCCTGACTTGCATATGCAGAAATAAGGTAATAGTTGTAATTCTGTTACTGAATATCAGTGAACATTATATGAATAAAATCCTGTTGGAAGACTGCTGCTGATTTATCTACTGAAAAAAAGGGCGACTGGTTACCTGTTTAGGGCTTGGCAGGGGAAGGGGCAGAGTGCTTCTGGACATGACAAAATGACAACCTGTAAATTTCACTAAATGACAGAAATATCCAGGTTGGAAAAGCCCCTCAGGACCACCAAGTCTAACCTATAACCCTACTCTATAAGATTCACCCTAAACCACATCCCTAAGCACCACATCCAAATGACCCTTAAACATATCTAGGGTTGATTACTCCACCACCTCCCTGGGCAGCTCATTCCAGTCCCTGACCACTCTCTTCATGAAAAACTTCTTCCTAGAGTCCAATCTAAACCTACCCAGTTTCAGCTTTCAGCAGGGAATTTTCACTGATGGTTACAAAGACAGAAATTCAGATAGGATAACAACATGTACATTCGTACACTGGTCTTCTGTGTTTTTTACCCTTTCTTGCTCTCTGTTTTGTTTGGGGAGAGGGGAGTGGTGCTTTGCATGTGTGTTTCGTTGCTTGCTTTTCCTAATTAAAACAAACAAAAAAAGAATCCAATGAAAGACAGAGACCGTAGAGCAAACTGGTAAGTGTGTTTGCAAATAAGTTTGGGTGCTGCTGATGCCTTGAAACTTAGAGATTATAGGTTTTGAAGCCATGTTAGGAAAAAAACCAAAACACTTGCATTATGAAAAAAGTGACTGATTGATAATGTTGTGAGGTCTGGAACAGGACAGAGTGATTGATACTGAGGTGCTTGATTCATCTGTTTATATGTTCCCTTACTGGAGAAGGAAATCACTTGACCTATTGACTGTTAGCACTGGCTCAGCCCTTGCTTCAGAGTCAGACAAGACAGTTTGGTTCCTTGTCCTGCTCCAGTTGCTGCATGCAAGCAAGAATAGGGCTCCTGGTAGTCATCTCTATACATACTCTCACAGAATTTTCATATCTCAGGATCCTATCCTCCTTTCACGATTTTGCTTTCCAAACATCTTGTATGTCCCTTTCTCCTCTCAATTTCCATATAGACAACTCGACCCACAAGCTGCTTCTAGTTTTCTTTATCCATTCCCAAATACATTATCTGAGGAGACTGGCAAATCACCTGTCTAGGCAGTCTAAGCATTATGTGGTGTTACAGATGGTTACCTGGATGCTCTTGGCCTTACAATAATGTACTCCCCAAGAAGGGTCCCAATACTCCTCTCCAATTATCTGTGGAGTTTGGCATTTTCTTACATAACTCCCACCTGTGAGATTCAGCCACCCATCATCATTCTAACTTTTGTCAGCTTCCTATACAGGTATTTGCAATGTTCAGCAGCTTCTGGTGTCCTGTCCATCAGATTTCCTCCCTCTGCACAAGCGTTTAGCTTGAGAAGTGGCCTTGGGACTCTGAGAGTTAACTTTCAGTCTTAAAAACATATCCACCGTGACTGCTGCAGGCTGTCCTGTTCTAGTCCAATTCCTATTGTTTAAACAAGGCATGCAGCTGTGAAGAGCTGTGATAGTCACTTGCTGAAATTCCAAAGAACCTTTCCTCCATTGCAACCCTCAGTTTCAGCATATATCCTTGCAAATAGGTTGGCAATGGGAAAGCCATCTCATCCTGTTCTTAGTTTTGGAAAATTATCATAAAACAACATTTGATATCAATGACCTTATTAGTTTTTGACTTCTCTAGTGGTTATAGAATCATAGAATCATAGAATGATAAGGTTGGAAGGGACCTCAAAGATCATCTAGTTCCAACCCCCTGCCATAGGCAGGGACACCTCGTCCAACCTGGCCTTGAACACCTCCAGGAAGGGTGCAGCCACAACCTCCCTGGGCAACCTCCCTCCACCACCTTCACTGGAAAGAACTTCCTCCTAACATCCAGTTTAAATCTCTCCTCTTTCAGTTGGAACCCATTGACCTTTGTCCTGTCATTGCAAGACCTTGTCAACAGTCCCTCCCCAGCCTTTCTGTAGGCCCCCTTCATATCCTGGAAGGCTACTATAAGGTCTCCTGGAAGCCTTCTCTTTTCCAGGCCGAAGAGCCCCAGCTCTCTTAGCCTGTCCTCATAGTTGGTTGTGAAGGTTTCGTAACCTTCATTTCTTGTGGGGACTGAACTTATTGAGTGACTGAGGCTCTGAATTTCTCCTGTTCCCTGCAGTCACACACATCTTCTAACCAGAAAGGCTAGAATTAAGACATTTATGATGAACCTTTGTAGCATCTGAATATATCCTGATTGCACAACAAACAAAACACAAACATTTGTAAAACACAAGTGGTTTAGTTCCATGCCTACTTTACAGCAGTATCTTTTCAGCAGAAGATATGTATTTATAACTCATACCAGTGAATTTTTAAGTCCCCAGACACTGCCCACTCATTGCTACTGCTTTCACAAGCCTCCTGTGAAATCTAGTTAAACAACAGTTATTTCTCAGGCTGATATCCACAGGTGAACACCTTTCAAC
The DNA here is from genome assembly GCA_013399055.1 of Ramphastos sulfuratus. NCBI lineage: Eukaryota > Metazoa > Chordata > Aves > Piciformes > Ramphastidae > Ramphastos > Ramphastos sulfuratus. The sequence goes on from WBNM01002913.1 coordinate 28,612, forward strand.
AACTCACATACTCTTGAAATAAACTTGAAACAAACTTTTCCTTAACACCAGAAAATGGAGACAATCAGGTGAGCAGTATATTCTGATTAACAGTAAGACAAGGTCCACGGAGAGAAATAAAAAATATGTGGTGGCAAAAGCTATGTTTAATGGTGAAAGAGATCCTCCCACTCTTGTACTGCAGCAGTACTGGAGAGAAGCTGTGCCAGTCAGCTATGGACATTCATACTAATCCCTCTTTACTAATTTAGCTGCGTGTTTCTGATATGTCATCATTATCTTCTTTCTTTCTCAGCAGTGTTATTTTTAAGAAACGATGACTACACAAGCATTGCTGCATCCCCTATTCTCAGGCTTGTCTCTTTCTAGCTTTTCTCAGTGCACGCTTCTATGCCTCAGATAAATATTCCATCCTCTCTTGTATTCTACTTAGACATAATATAAGCACTCAGTAAAAATATCTCTGATTCTCCAGAGCATTCAAACACCTGGCACTGGGATGATTAATTCAAGGAGTGCTATATCCCTAACTCAAATCATGCAACCTGGCATTCTGTTAGAGGAGTTCGTGATAATCATGCAAGAAAAAACTACATCAGCTAGACTAAGATTGTCTACACCAGATTTTCACACACACACACACACACACACACACACACACACACACAAATCAACTATCTTTCTCATCTGCCTCAAAGTGCACTCCACAAATAAAATGAAACATGAAAATTTCCCTGCATTTCCAGCAGAACACTCCACACTCAACCTTCCTAAAGCGCTCACTGGCCCTTTGGATTGGTTTAATGCCACATTTTCTTCTTCCCTTCTTTTTTCTTGATGATATATTGACATGCAGCTTCCCAAGGGCAGTCAGACAAATCTACATTTTAAACCTCCACATCTTTCAAATGCATAGGAAAAAAATGACATAATATAAATAAATCACTCCCCACGCTCATTGCAGATAGGACAAGAAACAATAGCCTTATATTGCAACAAAAGATATTTAGGAGTCTGACAGATTTGTGGCAGTAGGTTAAAACCTGACATCTAGTTTTCATTTACTTTAATACACTGGAGTCAGCACTGTGATAAGTCAGAGACTGATCACTTGTGGTATCAGGCATCACTGCATTAATGGACCGAGGAAGAGACAGACACTCCAGTGCTTTAACAGCCTCATCTACTTGATTTTGTCTGCCAAGGCAAATCTACCACAGCCTTTAGTTTAACCATTAAGGTGAGACTTCTTAGCAGTAAGTACAGCCATGCTTTGGAATAATTTCCTAAAGATATTATAGAAAATACACATTAAAGCCTCTGTAAGAAGCAGCTTAGGTAAACATCAGTCAGTAGGCTTTGATCACACGTGTGAGTCAGGCAGGGGAAGCCAGGGATTGTTTCAGTGAACTCACGGACTGCTTTCCCCTTCTACTTCATGTGATTTTCTGCACAAGCAATTTCCTTTTGACAAATTATCATATATTCCCTGAGCCAACAAAGAGTTCTCTAACATTTAGTCACTAGCAGACACAAACCAGTATATCCTGACTGTTTCATTAAGACCTAAGATTCTTTCCCTAACTGTTATTTTGTTTGGTTTGATTTGGTTTTGGGTTTGTTTGGTTTTTTGGGTTTTGTTTTTTTTTTTAATTGTTTTTTTGTTTTGTTTTGATTTTGCTTGTTTGTTTTGGTTTTGGTTGGTTGTTTGGGGGTTTTGTTTTGGTTTTGGGATTTTTTTTTTTATTTGTGGTACTTTGTAGCTTTTTGTAGATCAGCTTCAAAATATAAGGACTTCTATTTTACTCTTTAAAGGAAAAGTGTACATTTTGGATATTCTTCTGTGTGTGAAAGCAACAGGGAGGAGTTGACTTGAATTTAACAGAATTTAGAGAAATTAATGTTAAGAAGTGAAACACATTTTAAAAAGCAATTGACACAAATATTTGTTTATATTTAACATTTTTAAGACTTTGTTTTTTATGCCAATTCCATATGCAGTTAGTCAACAACTTTGAAATGTAAAGTTAACGTAAATGTCATTCTAATTTCAATTGTGAACAATTACCACTTAACATTTATTTCTTCTCTCAAGATTCGTTACATTAAAATATGAGTAATTGTAACCGAGATGTTTTTACAAACTCCACTGTGAGAAGTAATAAGTTTATACTTGTACTGAACTCCAAAAAAGACAAAAGATGCCTTCAGATGTTGTCTTCTAATATATCTAACCTTATGGAGTAAAATCTTCAAGATTTCAAATTGGCACTAAAAGTATTTAAAATCAATACCTTTTTGTAAGACTGTATTTTCTTTCATACATAAATAAGCACAGGGTTTTCTCCATTAAATAGAAGAGTAAATGTTGAAACAGTCATAAAAATGTCTCATTTTTTTCAACCTAGAATTAATATATATGTTAAAAATATTTTACTCAGTGCTATTTATTGCATTGTTTCGATAGTTCTAAACAGCTATCTAGAACAGACGACCAATGAGAAACCATAAAAAGTGAAGAATGGACTCTAAATTGACCAATCAATCAATCAATAATTGCAGGGCTGAAAATTGCCACCTCAAACTGCTACCATAGTACTATTGTGCATCAAATACCTTTTACATAAACTGAGGTCAGTTCTCTATACAGCATAGAATCAGGATAGATTTATAAACGAGTTTACAATCAGCATTTTAGCTAACTATATATCTAATGATAAAATACATCCATAATGCCCTCACATTTAGCAATAAGCAACAATTTTTAAAAAATAATTATGTCAGCTTTTTTTTTTTTTTTCCCCCTGGTAAATTTTATGTCTCAATATCCAGACCAAGGACAACCATTTAATTCTGGACGTCTTCTTATATGTGGGGAACTCTTCTGCCTCGCCTACTCGCAGTTACTAAGATGTAACCAATGAAGTGTTTGTGTCACACTTAGATATACACTGTGCATAGTATATTTAGCTTTGTAGTCTTGTTTTGGAAAGTGCCAAGTTTTATTTATGTAGCTATTTAAAATGAGTACTGTAGGCAGAAGATAAAAGGACTTGCCAAGCTGATACGCTTCAAATCAGTGTATTTATTGCCAATGCTATTAACGCAAATGGTGAAGTACAAGCTAAAAGCACAACATTAAAAGCAAAATCCTACAGCTATGCCCAAATTCTGAAAAAATGTCACATAATTAATAATTATCCAAATGTACAATTTGTTTTGTGACTTATGCAAAGTAGTTCTTCCTGACATTTCATTTTATTGCTTCAGCCCAAGTTTCTCTGCTGAAATTTGTGACTCCACATTTCTATGGTAACACTGGAGGAGGGAATGGAAGGATGCCCAGGGAAAGAAAAGGAAGGATGCTGCAAGAAGGAAAACAACACGAAACTGAGAAAAACAGGCAATGAAAAAAACCAAAATTAATTCCAACAGCTTTCATGGGAGACTAGACCCACACAAATAACATCCCATGGCCAGATAAGAAAAATAAACTACAAGCATATTTTAAATGAAAGCTCTGAATATTCTTATCCTGGATAAGTCATTCCTTCTATTATCAATGTACATTTAGTCTATGGACAGTTTAAGGAAAAGATGCTGGTTTTGATAGGCATTTTAAAGTACCTTAATATCAATATCTATGCTTCCTGCATATCTTACAGTGAATTGAAAGTTTTATTTATCTCAACATAGCTAATAAAGGACACCTAGGTTACAGACATTGTTTATATAGCTAAGGGAGAGAGAGACATCTCCAAAAGGTGATTTCATTCCATCAGATGTGTCCATTTCTTAACACTGATTATATGAGTTGTTTGACTCAAAATTCAGGTAGATGAGTTCAACACTTAAAATTCCCCTTTTTTTAATACTTGTAGGAGAAAAATTACCTTATGCCACTATCTGTGTGCAGTTCTGGAGCNTTCACTAGTAATGTCTATGTACTATTTTAAAGTAACTTAAATACCCAATTTTTTTTAATATACATTGATGTTGTGCAGTGGAAGTGAAAAAGAGAGAACAGTCTATGGAGCTGCTCTATAGTGTTTCTGATTTGGATCATGCTGTTTATTTAAACACTGATGGTCTTAGGAAGTATCTAGAATATCAGCATGGTATCACATATTTATTACTCATTGGACTGTCTTTGGTTGCTTACAAAGGAAGGAGGATCTCAACAAGAGCAGGTTCTCTTTAATTTTCTTGCTACATAGATAGTGTCAAACAGAGGCTGTAACTGCTGAACTTAACACCTTGTGACACATGGAGATAATTGAAATTGTGCACTTTCTTATATAGGCCACCACAGCTCATCAGCTCCATATTATTTTATTCCTAGATGTCCCTCTTCATGAGGCATGAGGATAATAGAAGGCGAGTACTTGTCAACATCCTAAAACAAAGGGTAGATCACTTTAAAAAATGAATTATCATGAATACAACCTATTCAGGTTGATGTTAGTCTTTTCTTTCCATGGCTCACAAGGAGTGTTAAGCAGAAACACTCCCAAGAAAGAACTCTTAACAATGCTACTGTTGTAAGTATCACACAACTCTTTCCAATTGTCTGTCATTTCATTTTTTATCCCAATGAATAATTTAAACAGACTGTGTTTTTCCACTGTTAATTAAGTTGACTGGTGATGTTTTGCTTTTGAGAATGGGTGAACCTATTGTTCTGAAAGCTACGATGACTGTGGCAGAATCCACCTTCTTTCTGATCTCAAAGTCATTGCTTATGTGAATAAATGCTGTGTTAAAATGTGTAAAGAGATGGAACCAGGTCTTAAATCACTGTCATCCATCAATGTCAGTACCTGACTACTTGTTTTGGTTTTTTATATATTATCTCATGTATAAAAGCTCAATAACATACAAAAAGGTAGAGTAGAAGGGAGGAAGATGTCATCAAATGGTTTTATATATTACTTAATTCATGAGCAAAAAAAAATGGGGGAAAGCAGGTGAATGAGTTTCAAAGCTATTTAGGATAGATTTCTCAATAAATAAATAAATAAAATCCTGAAAAGAATCTACTTCAGTGCTCATTTTAATTATAGTCTGCATTCACCATCAGACACAAAAGGCAAATTTATATTTTCCACTTGAATGACTTGTTTTATGTTTTTAGGGTAAAAAAAAAAAAATAAAAAAGAATAAATCCAAGACTGTAATATGGTTTCCCTATCTTCTCAACAATAGATAAAAAACTGTCTACTGGGTCTGAATATATTGCACATCAACAACTATCCCATCTATTCAGTATGGATCATCATGCACAGAAATATTCAAATCTGTTAAGAGCACTAGATCAGTAGAGTAAGAGAGTACAGTCCCATAGATACCATCCTCAGTCAAGATCTTAAATAAAAAAGTAATGTAGCCTCTTCTGTTCTTTTCAGAAGACTCTACAGGACAAAAATACATATAAATAAAACCAGGCTGATTATCTATTATCATCAGAAAAGGAAAAGAAAAAACAAAACCAAATCACACTTAATGAAATTTTTAGATATCAAATTATTGAGTCTATTTCTTTACTGTGATTTTTATACTGGCTACCTGACATGAAGGGTATTTCTAATCATTCAAAGGACTAAAGAATATTATTTCATCACCATCATTTTAGTCTAGTAATACACTGCTGACTTAGCTCAAAATATATGTCTATGTATGACTATAGGTAAACAAACAAACAAACAAACACATAAATAAAAATGTCTTCGCCATCATTTTAGTCTAGTAATACCCTGCTGGCTTAACACATGATGTTACAATTAGTGTCGTGGTAGGCTTAAATAGACCAAATAGACTCCTGAATATAAAAATTAATAAACAATATTAATTTTGGAAAAACATAATCTCACATTAATTAATAACCCCTTCTATTACACTAGGTATTATGCTATGCCTTCTCTTAAAAAATGTGTTGATATGTAGGAAATCACAGAATCATATAGTCAAAGAATTGTTCTGGTTGGAAAAATTCTCTGAGATCATTAAGTCCAACCATCAACGTAACACCACTATGGCCATTAAGCCATACCCCAAAGTGCCATGTCCACCTTTTTTTTTGAACACGTCCTGAGATGGTGACTTCACCATCTCCCTGGGCAGCCTATTCCAATGCCTGACCACTCTTTCAGTAAAGATTTTTTCTCCTAATATCCAACTTAAATTTAATCCATTTCCTCATTTTATCACTTGATACTAGGGAGAATAAACCAATACTCACTTTATAACAAAGTCATTTCATATAGTGTGTAGAGAGCAACGAGGTCTCCTCTTGGTCTCCTCTTCTCCAGACTACAAAAGCCCAGTTCTTTCAGCTGCTCCTCATAAGACTTGTACTCTAGCCCCTTTGCTAGCTTTGTTGACCTTCTCTGAACACACTTCAGCAACTCAACGTTCTTCTTGTAGTAAGGGATGCAAAACTGAACATGGTATTAGATGTGCAGCCTTGCCAGTGCTGAGTACAGGGGCACAATCAATTCCCTGCTCCTGCTCACCACATTATTCCTGATGCAAGCCAGGATGCTGTTGGGCAGGCATATTGCTAGTTCTGTTCAGCTGCCCATCAACCAGCATCCCCAGGTCCCTTTCTCCCAGGCAGCTTTCTAGCCACTCTGTCCCAAGCATTGCAGGACCTGACACTTCACCTTGTTATTCATACAAATTACCTCAGAACATCAATCCAACTTGTCCAAATCTCTTTGCAGAGCCTTCCTATTCAAGCAAATTAACACTCCCACTCAATTTAGTGTCATCTGCAAAACTACTGAGGGTGCACTCAATTCCCTTATCCCAATCATTGATGAAGACATTAAAGAGAACTGGTCCCAAAGCGGAGCCCTGGGGAACAACAGTTGTGACCAGCTGCCAACTGGATTCAGCTCCATTAACCATCATTCTTTGGGCCCAGACATTGAGTCAGTCTTTAACTCAGTTTTGAAGCATCTGCCCATCCAAACCACATGCAGCCAGTTTCTCCAGGAGTATGCTATGGGAGACAGTGTCAAGGTTTTACAAAAGTCCAGGTAAACAATGCCTACAGACAAATGATACCACAGGAAGTAAACTAGCAAAAATAGCTAGCTGTCATAATCACATCAGGAGTACAGCCTGGTTGTCTGTCACATCTCCACTTCTGTAGTGGTGAACTGCAGTGTGTTTCTATACTGTCTTGCTCCCTTTCACATGTGCATTTAACCTACTGCAACTCACAAGCTTCACAGTAAAGGGCAATACTCAGAAGAGTGATAAGCAGAGACACAGAAGTCAGAGTTTCCCTCCTGATATTCTATCAATTGTTAATGGGTTGGCAGGTCAGGCAACTGGGCTCTCATATCAAATGATCAGAGTCTCAAGTGACTTCGCTGGATGATATACTCCTCCCACTGCTACACAGGGACAATACTTTGATACTTGATTTCTGGAATATGGTATTTGATGTATCATATATGATAGATGACTGCATGTAGTGTCCATGAAACAGCAAGAGAATGAAATCTAGGATTCATTTCTATAGATAATAAGAGCTTAGGCATTTTTCTTTGTGACTTAGTAAGATGTTGATATAGAGGCACAAAAAGGAATCTATGTATGCAGTTCAAAATTCTTAACTTTAAAATAAGTACTGATTTTCTTTGGGGATTTGGTTTCTTTGGTTTTGATGCAGTTAAGTGCTCAGCATAAAAGATGGTGGGGGGGGTTGGAAACGAAGATCAGAATCAGGGTTTTACTCAAAAATAAAACATTGTTTTGGTAATCACTTCATAATTTTTCTTCTCATAGAAATATTCTATGTTATGTAAGAGGTGCAGAATCTGACTTACAGCAATCAAGCAACACTTTTTAGTTTTCTGTTGCTAAGAAGTGCAACAAAATAAAATAGTATCAAGCACGGAGTTGGAAGTTTGAAGCTTGGTGGGACAGATCCTATGACTGGAGTGTGGCTATTGATGGCTACAAACTGTTCAGAAAGAACAGAAGAAGAGTGAGAGGAGGAGGCGTTGCCCTCTATGTTAAGAAATGAAAGAATGGGAAGAGATATCCCTAAAGAATAGCCATGAGCAAGTCAAAAGCTTATGGGTAGGAGTTAGAGACCAAGGTAACAAGGAGAACCTTCTGATTAGTGTCTACTATGGATGCTTTGATCAAGGCGAACAGGGGAACCTCCTGGTGAAATTTTCTTGCTTCAGCTGTGTGCTCACAGGCTGCCATCCTAATGGGGGATTTCAGCCATCCCAGCATCTGCTGGAGAAGAAACATGGCAAGCTGTAGGCAATTCAGGAGACTCTTGGAATGCCACAGTGATACCTTCTTAACAGAGGAAACAGCCCTACACAAGGAGATGCAATATTATACATTAGTGACCAAGGCATAACAGCAGCGTACAGAAAATATGGGGTTGAAAGTGAAGGATGAATTTGTGTTGCTACAATTTTGATGGAATGCTAGGACTCAAAATAAAATGCATATGCAACTCAAGTGACTCATACATTTGAAAGTGAATTGGAAATTTGGGTATGCAGAAAGTAATGATACACGTGGGAATTTTACGGGAGAAGGAATTTTACTCTATAGCCCTGCTTAAAGTCTAAAAGGCCTTCAAAAGTTGTGTAAGTTATGCATGTGAGTGATACTCTTCCACATTTTTGGTTAGTAGGCAGAAATACTAATTAACATCTTTCTGCTTTTTTTCCAGTTGTGGAAACAGAGTTCCACCATGTAGCAAGCTAGAAAATCCTAGCAGGAGAACAGAGAAATTTTAACTTTTGTTGCCAACTGTGGTCAGTCCATGGATTGCTGATGGTCTGAGAAAACATGCAAACAGGTTACAGGGTATTCAGGACACCACAATTAAGGAGAAACTCACAGCTGGCCAGTCACTGTACTGACTGTGGTTCATAAAACAGTCCGTGTGCAACTCTATATTGGTCATAGCGTGTTAAAGGCCACTACACTCTGCTTTCACTTGGGTAATGACATACCACGTAATCCATGGCACACACCTCTCTTTTTCTTGATACACAGGGTAGTGTTCTCTTCTTCATTTTTTAAAACACAAACTAGTGAAGTGCATCTGTACTGTCCTTCTATTTTGCATGAAGATTCAGAAACAGTAGAGTTTAAGGAAGACGTTTTCTACATACGATGTCCATAGACAATTAGAGCACAGGGAAGATGGTAGGAGTCCTGAGGACAAACAAGCAAACAAACTAGAAAAAAAAAAAAAAAAAAAAAACCAAAAAAAAAGTAGTCATCAATCTCATCCCCCCAAAAAAACCCAAACCAACACAAAACTATTTAATAACCATGTCCTAACATTCAAGATTCTGGATTTAGGATTATTTTCTAAGCTTCGTCTAGCAAATGGTCTGTCTTCTGAAAATAGAATATATGGAAATAAGCAAGTTATTAATGGCCAGAAGTGACTTTCTCTGAGTTCACAGCACTGAATTATTTCCTAGCTTGATGACAAATCCAATAATAATAATAATAATTTAAAAAAAAAAAAAATCTTTACCACTTAAATTCAGTTGGATAAATTAACCTCTTAGCATTTGCATTTTGGTTTGGGTTTTGTTTTGTTTTGTTGTTGTTGTTGTTTTTCTGACATCAGATAAAATCTATACTGGGGAATAAAATTTACTTGTGGATTTTTTTTTCCGCTTCCCTAGAATTTTTCACTGACATGAAAAGACATGGGGATGATTTTTTCAGTTCAATTGCTTTTTTTGATACTGTGTGGTATGAAGGTGTTCCAATATAAAAATAAAGTACCCTTGGAAAATTACTGTACAAAATGGGAACAAGACAGTGATATTGTACCTGTCTTCATTCTTTTATCCTACCATGAAAATATAATGAAGAAGATTAAAAAAGGAGAAGTGTTTCCAGAATAGAAACACTGCTTTCCTACTCCAGCCTTGGTAGAGTTAGATAATGATTGGACTCCATGATATTAAAGGTCTTTTCCAAATGAAATGATTCTATGATCCTATGAATAATGTTTCCTGTTCATTTTAGTGGATAATTGTAGCCAGAGCTAAGTGTCTAAACCAACAGTATATTACCCACAAGGACAAATCAGCCTAGGAACACAGGGCTAGAAGGACTTGTTTCATTAGCTCCTGTTGTGTAAAACATTAAAGGTACAAGAAGAATTTTATTGTGAGTTCAATATTTTACGTCTCTGTAATGGCGAATAAATTGTGTCAAAAATCAAGATTTTTGGTTTTTTGAACAGGACCTTAAGACAAGGCAAAAATCTATCAAAGACCCTATTAATGTAACTTCTGGGAGTTATATTTTCTTTATAGATTAGTTTTCTTATATATTAGCTTGCAAGAATTTCTGAAGGTCATCTGGGATTTTTGACGGTAATTTGGTCTAACCCTCCACTCAGAATAGTATCTAAGCCATATTTAGTTGCAACTCTAGATATCACTGAAGTATTGAATATCTCCAAACTCATTGTCTGATTTGTTGCAGACTTTGACCACTCATATTCTATACATTTTTGGGTTTTTTTCCCCCCTAATATCTATTCAAAATTTCTCTTGTTGCAGCTCATATCCATAGCCTCTAACACCTTTCCCGTGCACTTCCAAGAAGAATCTGGCTCAGTGTTCTCTACAGTCTCCTGGTGGGCAGCTGAAAACAGGTCCCTTTCATCTGTTTTTTCTTACTGACAAAAATCAGTTCCCTCAGTTTTCCCTTTTGCATCTTGCGTTCCAACTCCCTAAATACCATTGCTTAATTCCTCTATGAAAAAGTTTTTTGAGTACTGAGGAGTCCAAAACTAGGCATGATGCTCTGGATTCTGCATCCTTTGTGCCAAACAGAGAAGAACCACTTTGGTCTGCTTACCACACTGTTTGTCACATAGGCAGATATGCAGTTACTTTTAATTTCTGCAGTGACACATTGCTGAGTAACGTTTGACTTGTTTACTGGGACACTTCAAGCCTTTCTGCTAAGCTGCTTGCTAGCCAGGATATCCCCAGTCAGAGCAGGATGTCACATTCAGCTTTCTTCGCAAAGTTTCTGCCATCTTCCCCCAGTTTGATAGTGCCTGCATACTCACTAAGGGTGCACTTAATCCAACTGTTCAGGCCAGTACCAAAGATATTAAATGGAATTTCAGTGCCCGCCCTTGAGAATGACAGATTAATTTCATTTTCCAAACCTAGACATTACTGTACCCTGCATACGTGATAAGGACATATTTAGCAGGCTGTCATGCTGCTTTGAGATGAAAATAAGAAAGGACATCTAAAACCTATTATTTTATATCATATCTGTCATTTAATACATGCAAGGAATCTGTTTATCTGGTCTCTAAATTTTTCCACTAGATAAGATATTCCTCCTTACTTCCTACCACTAGTTACAGGAAAAGAAAGATGTTTTAAGTACTTCATATGTGTCCTGCTTAGAGTTCGAACAGAACAGATGTTGTCCAGGGATTTTACTTTTCAGCTTAGTCTCTTTCTTTTCCACTTTAGGATAATGGAGAATGTCTGTCAGATGATTAGTGGCCAACACAACCCCAACCCTTGACAGCGTGTTTTTTTGTGAGAAGGTGCAGGACTTGGGACTAGCCTAGCTCTGGATTAGTCAACCAACTGAAATAATTACCCTTTCAATAAAATGTTTTGTGATAGTTCGGGAGTTACCTGCCCCCCTACACTATGAAAAAATCACCCAGGCTAGACTCAGCTGGCTGGAAGTTAAGGACTGAAGCTATATTTACAGCTTAGCACAACATACAAGCAGATATACACACAATATACAGGAATATTTACAGAAATATACAAGTTAAAGGTAATACAGAAACACAATCCCCCTCCCAGAAATTAGAGTCCCAAGGAGGGACTCCCAACCACCCTTCAACCTTCCTTCCACCCCTCTGCCTTACCCCAGGGTCTGCCTTACGTGCAAGGTGAATTTGGAGGATGGGCAAGGGGGTTAGAATAAGAGTGGTTAGTTGGGTTACACAGCAAAAAAACAGAACACACAGCAGCTCCCAGAGAGAGACACTCTGTATCTTATCTATATTTGTGTCCTTGTTTTTATACTTCTCAGGAAGCCTATGAGTGAAGTAGACATCACCATTGTTTTCCTTTCACAGCCTATAATGTTGGGTTTTTTTCAATAAAATATTCCAAGTAGCCTCAACCAGCACACGCTTGCAGTACGGGATGTGGAAAAACAGTAATTTATATTGTATCTATACTCTAAGAGAAGAAAACAAAGGCATTCTGTGTCTTTATTTTATGTTGAAGATGAGGCAGCAGAATGCAAAGTCTGAGCTAATAAATGTTGTCTAATGCAGTCATAGGGATTTTTTGGATCCAAGTTTGAGGACAGAGTATTTTTATTTTTCCTAATGTTATATATATGATTTATACAGCCAAAATTTCTTAAACAATAGATTTATCTAGGTTTCAATCATTTCCTAGCCAAGCCATGACTTTGAGCGTAGGAGGTCTAACTAGAATTAGGATCGCTTCCTCATATAGAAAATTACTGCAGCATATCAGAGTATTCATGGTAAAATTTTCGTCTAAATGAAAAGATTCACCAGAGTTAGAATAAGCTATGTGTATTAAAATACACTTCAGCAGTATGACTGAAGTTTTGCTAGAAAATTCTACTGGATTAACTGTGCTAGTCATGAGAAGCAGTGCAGGTTTCACTTTGGAAGACAGATTTTAGCCCTCTGCAGCTTTCCGGGTTTTTTTTCGATGTGTATATACACATGTGCATGTATATACACACTTGTACATAGTCTTACTTGTACTCAGCACTGATTAGGCCACATCTGAGGACTGTGTCCAGTTCTGGGCCTTTCAATTTAAGAAAGATGTTGAGGTCCTTGAACATGTCCAGAGAAGGGCACCAAGGCTGATGAGGAGGGTGGAGTACAGCCCTATGAGGAGTGACTGAGGGAGCCGAGATTGTTCAGCCTGGAGAAGAGAAGGTTCAGGGGACATCTTACTGCTGTCTACAACTGTGCTGGGTTCTGCACTTTGGCCACAATAACCCTCTGCAGCGCTACAGGCTGGGGACAGAGCGGCTAGGGAGCAGCCAGGCAGAAAGGGACCTGGGGGTACTGGTCGACAGGCGACTGAAGATGAGCCAGCAGTGTGCCCAGGTGGGCAGGAGAGCCAATGGCCTGCATCAGGAACAGTGTGACCAGCAGAACCAGGAAGGTCATTCTGCCCCTGTACTCAGCACTGATTAGGCCACGTCTTGAGTCCTCTGTTCACTTCTGGGCCACTCAATTTAAGAAAGATGTTGAGATGCTTGAGCATGTCCAGAGAAGGGCACTAAGGTTAGTGACGGGGGTGGAGCAGAAGTCCTATGAGGAGAGGTTAGGGGAGTTGGGAATGTTCAGCCTGGAGAAGAGGAGGTTCAGGGGAGACCTTATTGCTCTCTACAACTACCTGAAGGCAGGTTGTAGCCAGGTGGGGGTCAGTTTCTTCTCCCAGGCAACCAGTGACAGAACAAGAGGACACAGTCTCAAGCTGCGCCAGGGCAGGTTTAGGCTGGATGTTAGGAAGAAATTCTTCACAGAAAGAGTGATTGCCCATTGGAATGGGCTGCCCAGGGAAGTAGTGGAGTCACTGCCACCATCTCTGGAGGTGTTTAAAAGGAGCCTGGATGAGGCACTTAGTGCCGTGGTTTAGTTAATTAAAAGGTGGTAGGTGGTAGGTTTGACTCGACGATCTCAAAGGTCTTTTCCAATCTGGTTAGTTCTGTGATTCTGTGGTATGTGCATGCATTTATTCAGAGAGTTATAATACTGTTTAGCATTTGTAATGTACACTAAGATTCTGAAATGTAAAGCGTCAAATGAAAAAGTGTCTACAGTATGAAGTAGCATATTTATAGGAATTACAAGTCCAGGTCAAGCATCGAAAATTCCCATGTCTCCAGTATGCAACACATTTTTTAAAGTGAAGAAATTATTTTAACTAATGCTCAAGTAAGAAAATATATTATAATTATAAAAATGTAGAGGGTTGTTCTTTTTTTTCCCCCCCTCTTGTACAGAAAATTCCGATTTATTACGTTTTGTGACCTATTTCATTGCTCTGTCTGGTTACATCAGTCATGTTTCATTACTCTATTGACACAGCAGAACATAATACTAGTGGTACAAATGAATGTGTCAGATCAAAAATATGGTGCACTAGCCTAGGAAATTAAACATAGATTTTTATATTTTTTTCTTCAGTGGAAGAAAGAAGGCAGAAATGCAATGAAGTTCTGAAAACTTTTGGATAAAATTACATTTAAACTTTAAATTTGCAATCTTGTTTATGGTTCATGTGCAAAACATGACATCTCCAGCCAAAACATAGCAAAGGTGCAGTTTCTGTTTGGTTGTTAATAAAGGGAATACCCACACAGCAGGTTGGCAGGCTGCCCATGTTTGGGAAGATGTGACTTAAATTTGATCCATTCAGCAGGTCCCTGTTCAACATCTATTAAATTCATGCACTTCCATGTGATTGCCAAGGGAAGCAAATTGCCACTTCATGCACAAATCTGCCTCAGCTGCTCTCACTTTGAGGCAGATGTGCAGAATGAGCTGCATGTAAAATTTAAGGGAATAAAGAAATGACGATGCTGTAGGGATATAGTGATTTGGAAATCATGCTCTACGTGGTACATCTCCTCTGCTATCTATGTTTGTGGGGAGCTCTTCACAAAACTTTGAAGACATGTAGAATCAGGGGAGATGGTGAATGACTTTCTCAATATGAGCACAACAGAATGAATAAAACAGAGATTTGGTTGGTTCAATATTTGGTTTTCAGGGCAATGGACTTTCAGGAGCTTTCTGCCTTTTCTTTATACTCAACTTCTGTTATATTTCTGAAAGATAAATTAAAAAAAATACTGTGATGATTATAATAGAAACACATAACATAATAAATCTCTAAGAAGTAAAATGTGATGAAGGTGTAAGAGCCAGAGTGAGAAACACATTGCATTTCCTTCTGTGACTGTGAAGTGATCTGGTGTATACAGGAGCCTGGATGGGCAATTCTGCTGAAAACTTGCTATTGTTTCTATTCCCATTCTGGATAAATTTCTAAACTAAGGCTGTGTTTGCCTTTGTAATTGCGTCTCAGTAATGTACTGACTATATTAACTGATATTATCCTAATCAAGTCTCCAGGATTGTTTTCTCATTTCACCTCTACTTATTAGGATGAGTTGATATTATCCTCCTTCTTATTATGACACGTGTTTAAAGTATTTAGTCCCTGTTTTCTTTTAGAAATAAACAAACAAACAAATAGAGACCAACCAAATAAAAAGCTTCCTATCTTTTACCAAAAACTGGACAAACTGTTTTTTCTTATCAATGCACTGTGATGACACAGCTTCTTTTTGCTGTGCTGTATTAGAACTGTGGTGAGGTCCCTGAAGACTGGAATCTGGTCAGTGTGGTGCCCATCCACAAGAAGGGTCATAAGGAGGACCCGGGAAATTACAGACCTGTCAGCCTGACCTCACTGCCAGGCAAGATTATGGAATCACATCTTGAGTGCAATCACAGGGCACCTACAGGATGGCCAAGGGGTCAGACCCAGCCAGCACAGATTTAGGAGGGGCAGATCCTGCTTGACCAACCTGATCTCTTTTTAATGACTAGATGACTGGTGGATATGGAGAAGGCTGTGGATGTAGCCAACCTGGACTTCAGCAAGGCCTTTGATATGATACTGTCTGCCACAGCAAACTCCTGGCCAAGTTGGCAGCCCATGGTTTGGACAGAGGTACTCTGAGCTGGGTCAAGAACTGGCTGGAGGGCTGAGCTCAGAGAGTGGTGGTGAATGGTGCCATATACAGTTGGCGGCCAGTCACTAGTGGTGTGCCCCAGGGATCAGTGCTGGGTCCAATCTTATATTTATTGATGATCTGGATGAGGGAATTGAGTACAGCATCAGCAGGCTTGCAGATGACACCAAGTTGGGAGCAGGTGTGGATCTGTGGAGAGTAGGAGGGCTCTGCAGAAGGACCTGAACAGGCTGAATGGGTGGGCACAGTCCAATGCCATGAGTTTTAACAAGTCCAAGTGCTGAGTTCTGTAGTTTGGCCACAACAAACCCATGCAGTGCTACAGGCTGGGGACAGAGTGGCTGGGGAGCAGCCAGGCAGAAAGGGACCTGGGGGTATTGCTTGACAGCTGACTGAACATGAGCCGGCAGTGTGCCCAGGTGGCCAAGAAGGTCAACGGCATTGTGGACTATTCAGGAATAATGTGACCAGCAGGACCAAGGAGGTCATTCTGCCCCTGTACTCAGCACTGATTTGGTCACTTGTGTACTGTGTTCACTTCTGGGGCCCTCGATTTAAGAAAGATGTTGAGATGCTTGAGCATGCCCAGAGAAGGGCACCAAGGCTAGTGAGGGGGATGGAGCACAAGTCTTGTNAGAAGGTGAATCCAGTCAATTTGCTGAGGTAAAAGCTGTCCAACTTGCTCTTGATATGGCTGAACGTGAAAATTGACCTATCCCTTACCTTTACACCACCTCATGGATGGTAGCCAATGCTCTATGGGGTTGGCTAAAAGACTGGAAAAAGAATGGTTGGCAGAGGAAAGGAAAGCCTATTTAGTGTAATGGTCTATGGCAGGACATTGATGCACAACTGGAGAGAATTCCAGTGAAGGTGCGGCAGAGCTACTGAGGAACATCAACACAACCATCAGGCAGATCAAGCTGCTAAAATTTCTCAAGTTGACACAAACTGTGATCTTGACTTTGATTTGAAACACTGAGGTGAACTGTTCTTAGCTCAGTGGGCCCATGATTCACCTGGACGTCAAGGCAGAGATGCAACCTACCGATGGGTACGAGATAGGTCAATTGACTTATCCATGGATGCTATCACCCAAGTCATACACGACTTTGACATTTGTATATATGTATATTTGTGTATATTTTTGTATATTTGTGTATATTTGTGTACACTGTATATGTATATGCTTGTAAATTGTGCTAAGCTGTAAATATAGCTTCCTTAACATCCAACTGACTAAGTTTAGTCTGGTGAATTCAGGGCATGGAGGGTGGGGGTTAACTCCCAAACCATTGCACCAAGGATCATCTGGTCCAACCTTTCTAGGTTACAGTGTAGTTTAAATGAGATGGCCCAGTAACTCTGTCAAGCTGAGTCTTAAAATTGACCAGTGTAGGGGAATCCACTTCTTCACTTGGGAGACTGTTCCGTTGTCTAACTGTTCTCATTGTGAAAAATCTTCTTCTGGATTCCACTCTAAATGTGAATCCTTGTAAAAAGACAAGGTGGACATACTTTATGGACTGGTACATGGTAAGAAGATTTCCCCTAAACCTTCTCTTCTTAAGGATGAACAGATCCAGTTTTCTCAGTCTTTCCTGTACCTACAGTTCCACAAAATGTGGATAGAAGAGCACAGTCATCAAATAATAAAACAGAACATAATATTAAGAAGCAATGGATCACATGGCACTGATGAAATGGACTGAGCAAAGTTATAGCGATTTATGATGTGATGGTTTGGGAG